>JASVEL010003830.1:0-58862 GCA_032618575.1 Nicotiana noctiflora
AACGGACTCAGTAGGGACGGCTCCAGAGCTACCAAAAAACTGCTAAGCCAGCTCATGAAGTACCCTCCCACGACCTGGGATGAGATCCATAACGCCTACTGTGCCGAGGTACGGGCAGACGAGGAGGATCTCAACGGACCAACCCGATGGCTAGCAACCGTGCACCCGGATACGAGAAGAGATCGACGGCACGAGAGGCACCGGGAACTTCCCCCTCGTCCCAGCAAGGAGCGACACCAACGCTATACGAAGTCCTCACTTTCGCCCCCTCGCCATACGGACGTCGTGCAACGCCACCTCACCCCACTCAGAAACGAACGAGGTACGCCCCATTTACTATCTTCGCATAACTTCTGTGTTTCTCCTTCAAAAATAGTGTACGCACTGGAGAAGCTTGGCACCAAGGTGAAGTGGCCCCAAAAGATGAAATCGGAGCCGTCCACAAGAAAGTCAAACGTCCTGTGTGAGTTCCACCAGGAACGAGGGAACCAGACAGAAGACTGCATCGGTCTGCGACAAGAAGTCGTCAGAATGCTCAACCAGGGGTATCTAAAGGAGCTGCTCAGCGACAAAGGGAAAGCCAATTTTGCACGCGGACGAGAGCACTCCCGGGGACCTCCAAAGCCACCCTCTCTGACACGTACGGTAAACATGATCATCGGAGAAGTGAAGGACGTCACCATTAACCACGTCAAATTCGCCAGCACACACAGATTGAAGAGGACCATCTCCCACGAGCGGTACAATGACCTCGAAGGAAGTATCACCTTCGATAAGTCTGACGCCGACGGTTTGTGTTTCCCTCATTATGATGTTTTAGTGATTACTCTACGTATCATTTATACTGATGTCAGGAGAGTCATGATCGATGATGGAAGCGGCGCCTGCATCACCCATCCGAGAGTCCTCTTACAGATGGGACTCGAGGATAGGATAACCCTTCGATGCATAACTCTAACTGGTTTTAGCAATGCAATAGAGCGCACAACATGAGAAGTGACCCTGCCCGTCCTCGCGGGAGGAGTCACCCTGGAAACTACCTTCCATGTGATGAACCAAGAGACAGCCTACAACATCATCATTGGGCGTCCATGGATACACGCCATGTGAGCGGTCCCCTCAAGCTTATACCAAGTGATCAAATTCCCTACCCCATGGGGAATATTCAGCATTAAAGGGGATCCACGCACAGCGCAAAAATGTTATAAAAGTAACTCAAGACTGCGCCCACACCAAGCAATTGAACGGGGCGAGCGCGGAAGAATAGCAATCAGCCATGTCAGCTACCCAAGCGGACCCGATGGCTGACGCTATAAGAGACCCAAACGTCGTAGAAGCCTGCAAAGCTATGGTTGAGGATCTCGATCCGGTTCAACTAGATCGGGATGACCCCGAGAAGAAGGCATACATCAGTCACGGACTCGCCAATCCTGGTAAGTGCCATGAATTCTTAACTAAACATGCAGACACGTTCGCTTTTTCCCATGCAGACATGCTTGGGATCTCGCCAGATATTGCCACCCACCGGCTCAACGTGGACCCATTACATCCGCCGATAAAACAAGTCAGGAGAAAGTTCAATGTTGCTATCAATGAGGCGGTCCGCGAAGAAGTAGACAAGTTGCTAGCCAACGGCTCCGTCAGGGAGTCGAAATACACGTAATGGGTCGCCAACGTGGTGATGGTCAAAAAGAAGAGCGGGAAGTGGAGGATGTGCGTGGATTTCACCGACCTAAACAAGGCCTGCCCTAAGGATTCCTTCCCCCTACCTCACATCGACCAACTGATCAACGCCACCGCCAGACACGGGCTACTAAGTTTCCTGGACGCGTACTCTGGCTATAACCAAATCCTAATGGCCAAGGGAGATTAGGAGAAAACCACCTTCATCACCCACCAAGGTACCTACTATTACAGAGTGATGCCCTTCGGGCTAAAGAACGCGGGAGCTACTTACCAATGGCTGGTCACCAAGATGTTAAAAGAGCAACTTGGGAAAACTATGGAGGTTTACATCGATGACATGCTAGTGAAATCAGCGAGGAAGGAGGATCACATCGACCACTTGCGAGAAGCCTTTGAGATATTGAACAAATGTGGGATGAAGATGAACCCCGAGAAATGCGCCTTTGGCGTGGCGTCAGGGAAATTCTTGGCTTTCTCGTATCCCAAAGGGGGATCGAAGTCAACCCTGACCAGATTAAGGCGATCGCCTCGACCCAAAGCACTCAACAGCAAGAAATAGGTTCAGAAGTTGATAGGCCGAATAGATGCCCTCTCTCGCTTCATCTCCCCATCGTCAAATAGATGCCACAAGTTCTTCAGTGTGTTGAGAAAAGACAACGGATTCCACTGGAATCACGAATGCGTCAAAGCCCTCTAAGAGTTGAAAGCGTATCTAATGTCCCCACCATTATTGACGAAAACAAAGCCGGGTGAACCCCTACTGACATATCTGGCCGTCTCAGAGGTCGCGGTCAGTGCAGTGCTCGTCCGCGAAGAAAACGGTACACAATCACCTATCTACTACATTAGCAAAACTCTAGTGGACATCGAGACTCGGTACCCACACTTTGAGAAATTGGCATTGGCATTGGTCACGACTTCCAGAAAGCTGAGACCCTATTTTCAATGCTACCCCATCCGAGTGGTTACCACTTTCCCTTTGAGAAGCATCCTGTACAAGCCCAAACTGTCAGGTCATCTCGCTAGATGGGCCATAGAGCTCAGCGAGCACGACATCACCTATATCCCCAGAACTTCCATCAAATCACAAGTCCTCACCAACTTCGTGGCCGATTTCAGTGCCAAAATCTCGCCTGAGGCAGAGAAGGAGGTCCTGCAAGCAACTCCAAACATCGACCCCTAGATACTCCACACCGATGGGGCCGCGAACACTTCGGGATCGGGACTGGGACTCGTCCTCAAAGTCCCTACGGGCGAAGTCATTCGTCAGTCCATACGATGCCCCGAAATGACTAACAACGAGGCAGAGTACGAAGCTGTTATTGCAGGTTTAAAACTAGTTGTCAGGTACGGGGCCCGCCGCCTAATCCTGCATTGCTACTCGTAACTTGTGGTAAATCAAGTCGTCGGGACTTACCAGATCAAGGAGCAAAAGTTACAGAAATATCAAGTCGAGGTCTGTAAACTGATGGCCCAATTCGACGAATGTCGCTTCGAACAAGTTCGTAGGGTACACAACGTCGAAGCCGACGGGCTGGCTAAACTGGCCGCAGCAGCCACTAACCTAAACAAAGAGAGCACCGTCACCCTCCTGCACTCCGCAATCGACCACAACGAGGTACTCTCTCTGCATCTAACTTGGGACTGGCGCAATCAATTTGTATCATATTTGCAGGATGGGAACCTACCACACGACAAAAATGAAGCAAGAAAGCTTCGCACACAAGCAGCGCGGTACTGTCTGGTGAATAACGATCTCTACAAAAGAACCTTTGGAGGACCCGTGGCTAAGTGCTTGGGCCCCAACTAGACGACGCCAGTGCTAGAAGAGGTCCACGAGGGTCATTGCGGCGCCCATACAGGAAATTTAGCACTCGTACGATGTCTAATACGGGCCGCGTACTACTAGCCCACCATGAAAAAGGATACGGCAGAATACGTCTGCCAATGAGAAAAATATCAAAAGTTCGCCCCCTAATACATAAGCCAGGAGAGCCCCTCCACTCGGTCATATCTACATGGCCCTTCATCAAATGGGGAATGGATATAGTCGGACCACTACCTATCGGACGAGGGAAGGTACGATTCTTATTAGTTTAACTGACTATTTCTCTAAGTGGGTGGAAGCAGGTGCCTACACCCAGATCTGCGAGCAAGAGGTCATAGCCTTCATCTGGAAAAACATCATATGTCGCTTTGGCATCCCCATAGAGATAACGTGTGACAACGAATGACAGTTCATAGGACAAAAGACAACCGACTTCTTCAATAAATGGCGTATCAAAAGAATACTCTCAATGCCATATCATCTGGCCGCTAACGGCCAAGCAGAGTCATCCAACAAGACCTTACTAAACATCCTGAAGAAAAAAATCGAAGACGCCAAGGGATTGTGGCCCGAACTACTGCCTGAAGTACTATGGGCACATAGGACTACCCCCAAATCCTCCACATGAGACTCCCTACTCATTAGTCTACGGGACCGATGCCATTATAACAGTCGAAGTCGGTGAACCAAGCCTCAGATACTCGCACACAAGCGGAGAGGAGAACGACGTGAGCCGACTACAAGACTTAGACGAAGCTGAAGAAAGAAGAGAAATGGCCCACATCAGGCTAGTGGCCCAAAAACAGCAGATCGAGAGGTAATACAACAAAAGGACGAAAATCCGTCCCCTCAAGATAGGCGACTATGTGCTAAAGGCCAAAACACTGGCATCCAAAGACCCTAACGAAGGGAAGTTAGGCACCAATTGGGACGGGCCCTATAAAATCATCGCAGTGGCAGACAAAGGCTCCTTCAAGTTAGAAACCATGAACGGAAAGATACTCCAAAGCAACTGGAACATCTCACACCTCAAACGTTTCCACTTCTGAAAGGTATCCCCCAAGTCGTACTCTTTTTCCCTCATCCGAGTTTTGTCCCAATTGGGTTTTCTCGGAGAGGTTTTTAATGAGGCGACGAAGGAGACACCCAGAACATTTACAAGGTTATTCCGATACCACAAGCGTACTGCCGATCGGTACGAATGGCATATCACAGGGACTAGGGATACGGCCACAAGGTTAGAAAGGCTACGGCCATCTCTAATGTATGAAAGGCTAAGGCCTTAACGGCGAAAGGAGAGACTACGGTCTCCTCCGTCAAAAATAAAAGGCTAAGGCCTTAACGGCGAAAGGAGAGACTACGGTCTCCTCCGTTCAAAATAAAGGGCTAAGGCCTTAACGGCGAAAGGAGAGAATAAGGTCTCCTCCGTTCAAAATAAAGGGCTAAGGCCTTACCGGTGAAAGGAGAGACTACAGTCTCCTCCGTCCAAAATAAAAGGCTAAGGCCTTACCGGCGAAAGGAGAGACTACGGTCTCCTCCGTCCAAAATAAAAGGCTAAAGCCTTACCGGCGAAAGGAGAGACTACAGTCTCCTCCGTCCAAAATAAAAGGCTAAGGCCTTAACAGCGAAAGGAGAGACTACGGTCTCCTCCGTCCAAAATAAAAGGCTAAGGCCTTAACGGCGAAAGAAGAGACTGCGGTCTCCTCCGCCCAAAATAAAAGGCTAAGGCCTTAACGGCGAAAGGAGAGACTACGGTCTCCTCCGTTCAAAATAAAAGGCCTTCCGTCCAAAATAAAAGGCCAAGGCCTTAAAGGGCGAAAGGAGAGACTACGGTTTCCTCCGTCCAAAATAAAAGGCTAAGGCCTTAACGGCAAAAGGAGAGACTACGATCTCCTGCGTTCAAAATAAAAGGCTAAGGCCTTAACGATGAAAGGAGAGACTATGGTCTCCTCCGTTCAAAATAAAAGGCTAAGGCCTTAATGGCGAAAGAAGAGATTACGGTCTCCTTCATTCAAAATAAGAGGCCAAGGCCTTAGCGACACAAGAAGAAAACCGCGATAAATAAAGGGCTACGCCCCGAGCAGTATAGAAATAAAAAAGGGGGGGGACACAAAGGAAGCATAAACAATTCTCGAGAAATTGCCAAAAAGTGTTATTAAATAAATCACAAGGTTACAGAAGAGTACTGATTACAAATATACATATCCGAGCTAACTACCAAGACCCCCGTCGCCCTCCTTCGCACCAACCGCACCCTCGTCCTGGAGCACCCTATCGATCTAGGACTAGGTGCCCAGCTGAGCCGCCTCTGCAAAGAAGCCACCCGTCTGGCCCGGAGAGCCGGGGTCATATCCACAAGCTTCACGAGCGACCCTAACCAAGCGGTGCTGGGTGTCAACCTCCGCCTCGGTGGCTCTGCCAGCGACTAGTAACACCTCGAACACGATCCGCCTCGGCTCGGCATACACGAGCATGTCTTGAGCTTCGCGGGACGTGTCGCCAGCCGGGGTAACAGTCTCCACCTACTGAGGGACCGCCGTCCTGGCCGTGGCTGTCTGAAGCTCGGCCGATAGGACATCAACCTTGGCACGTAATTCAGCCGCTTCCATCATCACCACGCGACCAAGGTCCAGTTCTCCCTCCCGCTGCTGGAGAAAACTCTCCAATTCAGCGTTCCGGGTTACAGCGGCCAGCAAAGCTGCGTCCGCCTTCTCTAGTTAGGCTGTCTGCTTACGCAGCTGCTCCTCCACTGCCTGCAAGCTTTCACGGAAGACTCGGAAGTCGGGGTCTTGAGTGTAGACATCCGCAAGCATCTTATGATTGGCTCGGACCTCTTTATACTTCTTTGATGCCTTTCGGAGGGCAGCAACCTTCTTCCGCTCCCTCTGGCTCCGCTCGACCTCCAAGATGAGGGTTTGTAAAAAAAAAAGGAAGAAAGAAAAAAGGAGACAAGTCAAATACCTTAGAAGTCAAAGGAAAACAATATGAAATAATGACCGAATCATACATGTAGAGCGGCACCGGCAACTCGACGAGACAAGTCTTTGTTGCTTACAGACTTCAGAGACTCCGCCTCGGCAGCCCCGCACAGCAAGGACATGTCCGTTGTGGTCTGCTCGCTCTCCAGCAGCAAGTTGTACCCCGTGGGGATCATAATCAGGCGGTTGGGACCCGTCATCGTCATACCCACCCGGACATACTTCTGCTGCGGCACGTCTGCATGTACAGGGGCCGCCTCAGCACATTCCGGCCACGGAACGTTCGCAGGTTCAGAGGCCGGCTCAACAGCAGTTTCCCCCTCGTCTATAGCTCTACCGGCGACACTCGGCACGCTTTCGTCTTTGACGCGTGGGGGAGCAGCGTCCACCACGGCCGACCTCAAAATTTTAGCCCTCTCCGACTGGATGGCATCAGCCATAAAAACCGGTCTCGAGTCAGGGCGGCGAGTAACCACCTCTCTTTGTTCTACGGCCACCCCTTTTCCAAGGAGCAGCCTACGCCTCTTCCGCTCCAACGGCTCATCGTCTGATGGAGCGCCCTCTTCAACAGTAAGAGATGAAGGCGCAACGCCCGCTCCAGACGCCGGGTCAACTACCGGCTCGATCGCGGGATGAGAAGGCCCGGGAATGTCTGCTAAGACTAACTCCCGAATTATAGTCTCACTCTCCGAACGGGCGGCCTCGACAACGTCGTCACCAGACACTACCACGTCCGCTCGGTCATCTTCAGGCTGATCAGCCTTAGGGGGACCCTCCCTCCCGAGGAATATAAGCTCAGAATCCGACGGCGGGGAACTGGCGGCACGACGTCTCCGTCTCTGTGGCACATTCCAAGCTGCCAAACACAATCAAACAAAATGTCGGGTATAACGCCGACTGCACCCAAATAAGAGGCAAGGTCGACGGATCAAAACAACCGCCATACCTGGAAGGCCGTACTTGAGGGTGAAGGCGGCCCACGTCCTACATTCCTCACTGTAGGGGATCAACCGCCCCACCCAGACCTTTATGTCTGGCACGGATTAAGGCGTACGCTCCCTCGCTGCATCTACATGAAATAACAAATGTAAGTATCTAAAGGCGACAAAAAGTCGAGCAGACTTAAGGACACTAAACACAAGGGACGATACTTACAGTTGTTGTTCCACGCCTCCAAAAACTCGGCCGGGTCCGATACCAAGTCCGAGGTACGGACGAAGAAGTACTTCAACCAAAATTGGCGGTTGGGCTTATCGTCCGCCTCGACGACTAGGCCTTTCGCCCCTCGATTTTTTAGCTGCAGCATTGTCCCTCTCATAAAGCCAGGGCTGAACAGCTGCAACATCTGGTAGATGGTGACGTCCAAGCCGGCTCTCTCGGCGTATGTCGTCAATATTCGACAAATCTTCCACATATACGGAGTAAGCTGAGCTGGGCAAACGTTCTAAAACCGGCACAGTTTCTCCGCCAACGGGTAGATCAGGAGTTTGCATTCCATTATGAACGGATATTCATAAAAGGCACAGAATCCCGGCCTATGAACATTGGCCAGGTCCCTCCCGGCCATATGCATAACTGCCGCCTCCGGAATCCAACAAGATACCCGGAGGTCATGTAAAAGATACCCGGTATAGGTGGACCTTTCCCATGCAAGGGTTTCCACCCTCATCGGGAAATCCCTCCGAACATACAGTTCACGAGGGAGAAGATTGTCCATAGACAAAGGGACAAGAGGTTTGCGAACCTTCTTGCCATCCTTTGACGGCCGGGAGACTCCAAAGGTAGCCTCACCCTCTTCCGCTCCCCGGCGGCGATTACTCTTAGCCATTTTGGGAGTGTCTTTTTATGTACTAAAGATGCGACAGTAAGAACACGAGACCAACGAGAAGAGCTACAAGTTCTGTCAGGAAAAGCTAAGAAGCAAAAATATTGGAAGAATTTCTGATGATCCAAAGAGGGTAAAGTCTTGAAACTGTCCACTATTTATAATGAGTCGTTACACAAAATTCGAAGGGTTTTTGCACCGGAAAAGTGGCGGGAAACCAAAACATCAAATCGCCTTTATGACCTGCCTTGAAAACAACAGTACTTATAACGCAGACGACAGTTCAGAAGAACGTGCCATATGTATACATATAGGATGACCCAATACGGATCGACTTTATCCACTCATTGCAGATACACTTCGAGTACATCTCTAATCGGCTGAGGGACTATCTGTATGGGGCCGAATCGGATGTAAGATGAGGCGAGTATGTATATACGTACGATCGACTCGGGTGCAGTACGGGTCGGGCACGCCTCCTTATGCGCCCGCTAACACTGGGGGACGTCCTCCTTCGTGTCCGCACGGCGAAAACGATACATCCCCGTCCATAGTAGCATGTCAACAAGCTAGTCCGAGTAGACGTCCCCGACTCCCCCTCCCCTGTGTTTCCATTGTAATAGCAATAGCTTTGGGGCGGCGTAATATGCCGGCGAGGGGGTCGTCCTTCTATATAAATGAGGGTCCCCCTCATTTGTAAGACAAGTATTATTGATCATTAATAATACAACTCTCTCTCTCTATCATTTTTCTCTCTATTGTTATCTCTCAATTGCTTACTTGTTCAAGCACTTGATTAAGCTCCATCACTTTCTTATAAGAAAAACATATACACGAATCCAAAGATCGGTCTTTAAGATATATTACAATTGATTCTGATTTACCCATTATTTATTTATTTATTGTCCCTAACCCGTAAAGCAACCTATAGTCTTTTGGGTCAAACACTTTGATAATCTTTATTTTTTAAATCACATTAGCATGTTGTTGTAAAGTTAGATAAATATTCAAGATGCAGGAAAAAAGGCGCAAATTTGTAAAGTTATATATATATATATATATATATATATATATATATATATATATATATATATATATATATATTGTGTATGATTAATCATACCTAAAACTTGTTGCCTTTGTCTAAAAAGATTGCTTTACCACCCTACAAGTTCAACCAAATGAGAAAGTGAATATCAAATTAAAATACCTAAAATTTATATGATATGAAGATTGCAACATACCTCATAGAAATCGTTGTAATAGAATGATCTTAGTACGATGCGACTACTAATATTAAATTCACGAGACAAACATTGTCGAAGTGATTGCTTCCGTCCTTCTCTAATCTGTAAAACAATAATGTGTTAATTACCTATATTAACTTTTATAAAATTAAAGAACCAACATTTGAATTGAATAGTCGGTAGTTAATATTACAGATCGTAGAGAAATCTTAAGGCTTGTTGGTGACGCAAATTTCATAGACTTTATTGCATTAGTGATCCACTTTTCATCCATTCTAGCTGCTTCTTTTTCCTACCAAAGGCAAGTGGTTAGAAATAAATAAATATTTTTACTTCACTCATTTATAATAAGGACTAAGGATATATATTATATATATATATATAAGAGAAAGACTTGAACTGCTTTGCTCCTGCATAATGAAATGTGATACCAAATATAGCACTATTTTTCTGGCATTATATACATAAGACGTCTTTCAAATTTGTGTTGCAACATTGCACTTAGACAATTTCCACACTGTCAAAAAGAGCTTTTATAGGCAATTACAACATCTCACACAACTTACACAGTAGTTCCCATAACTCTGCCCAAAAAAGAATGAGTTATTATGGAACTTCCTACTCAAATATAATTAGCTTACATCATTAAATGAACCATCTTGCAGAAATGGCCTCTTGCAGAAATTATCTTTGTAGTCTGGCCCTTACTCGGATCCCGTATATAGCGGGTGCTTAGTGCACCGGACTGTTCTTTTCATTAAATGAACCATCTCCCATAGCAAGCATAGCTCTAGTTGATAGAAAAACTACATAAATAGTCATAAGTCCCAACCCTAACAACTTGTTCGGGCGCATATCGTTTCGTGGTAGCACGACGAGTGCCCAAACTAACGCCAACATTAGAAATCCCATTGTGTAGTACAAGCTATCATCTGTTGGAAACATATACGATTGTGGCTTCTTTGATAAAGATCCAAGGAGCATTGAGATGCCTAAACCAATAAGTGTGTTGAACATAGGCCCCGCGTAACAACCCGACATAGCAATCTGCACACCATCTGCACTATTCACTGCTATCGCGACATTTGACATTAAGTCACCCATTGAGTTGCCCCATGCCAATACAGTTAATGCTAGAATCGATGGTTTGATACCAAAGATAACACCAAATGCCACTAGCAACGCCACTAGCTCGTTAGCCACGATGTAAAACCAAATAATACTCATAAAGAAACCTCCAAAAAGCCATGGAAATAAGCATCTCCGAGGTGGACGATCAACATTCGTGTAGATGAATGCAATACCTCCAAGTATACCACCAACTACAGCACCAACAACATATGCAGCTCTGGCAGGGTAGCGCAAATCATCCTGAGTGTTCCAAAGGAATGCTAAAAGCAGGGGCGCCAACGTAGCACTGGAAACAGCATATACTTTTGACCATCTTTCCTCATCGACAATGGGAATCGTTAACCTTCTTGGAAGTGTCAATGGTATTTCTAGCAGTGAAAACAACTTGGAACACGAAAAGGAAGACGACTGATAATTCACATCGTCCTGTTCATTCCAACCCCACAAAACCATTGGACTTTCTCCGCGATTGTCCTTCACAACTTCATCAGAAAAAATTGCCACATTCGAAAGCCACATCCAATGTGGCATCTGACCCTGTAGTTGCACCAATCCATCTACAGATTCCGACTTAAGAAGAGGCGCACCTAAAGAATCGGGCTCTCCATCTACACTACTAGACAACATACTAGCTGTAACTGGTAACAATGGACTAACTGAATCCAACTTCAAACTACTACCACCACGACGATTCCTCAACATCTCAGTTACAGCAACAAAAACAGCATACACCAAATATATAGAGACAAAGGCAACAGCACCTAAAACAGTCACCTTGCCTATAATCAAAAGAGCTAGAAGCGAAACGAGCGCTACAATAAAGAAACACACATCCCTAATAAAACATTTCTTATCAATCCTAATACATTGCTCAGCAACACATAAGGAGACAGTACCAACTACAACACAGGTAACGAAAACAGCTCCACCAAGAACACTATTCAAACCAACATCCCCAGAATCACTGCCCATAAAAGCAGCAATACTCGCAAAAACATCAGGTGCTCCATTCCCTAAAGGGAGAAGAGTAACACCAGCGACAGTTGGTGGCAGTTTTAACAAATTAGACAACTTTTCAAGACAACAACAGAAGTAATCAGCAGCTGTATTTCCCAATAAATAGAACAAACCAATCAACCAAATGGCAAGTGTCACATACCCTAAAAAACTAAAACTTTCACAGTCACAGTAAAAGAACATAAGATAATTAAAGAAACCCCCTGAATTACATTGAGGATTAGCCTTTAAATACTCACATTTAGTACTATAACCTTCATGTTTATACAACCCTGCACAGAATTTGAGATTACTAGTTGACACCCCAACATCTTGAATTTCAACAATTTCCCTTCTAATACTACTAATTTTGAAGCTCCTTATAAAGGAATAAGATTTCTTAGAAAATGGAGTTTGAAGAACATTTTGTCTATGGAAGAAGAAAATAACCAAAACAGACAAACAAAGTCCATTGAAAATTCCACGAAACCTGGACCTTTTCCTACAGTAAAAACGGTTCAAAGCTTCCATTTTTTTTTTTTGGTCCAATTCTTGAAAAATCTTAATTCTACAAGAAAGTGACTGGTGAAGAAAAAACCAAAATTTGGGTCTTTCAAGATTTTGAATTCTATTAACCAAACTTGGAAAATGCAAAGGAAAATTCCAAGAAATTTAGCTGAGACAAAAATTGTCAACTGAGGATCTTATAAAGCAAAAGACAGAGAAATTACTAGCTGGTTTGTTACTTTTATAGGTGAAATTTTGGATATTTGTTTTGGGTAAATTTTGAAGAGAGAAATGGTAAGAATGGAGGAGGAGATGAAACTGGGGAGTTAAGGTAAAGGCGCAAAATAATAGGGAGAGGGAGCCATGAAAAATTGACGCGTAGGACAAAGGAACAGAAGATTTAGCATAGGAGACAAGTGGTCGCTTTCTATGATGAGTCGAATGTTCTTTTCGAGAATTTGGGCTTTTTGGGCCCCCACTTACCCAATCATAGAGTCCATAATATTTAAATGATAAAAATCTCTATTATTTTCATTTATATTCTTATTTTATTTTTTTGGTTTTCTCTTTTGTTTTTAATGGTAAACAATTTAAATTTTTTTATACTATTTGACAACGGTGTTTAGATAGACTTTTAAGCTGGTTAAATTGGCTTTTAACCTCTTTTTAGTTTTTTCAGTGTTTGACAAAATAAAAAAGTACTTCAAATAAGTTAAAAACAGCTTAAAACAAGCCAAAAATAATCCAACTTATTGATTTTTGATTTAAAAGTTATTTCTGCTGAAATATTACTTTTTATAGTTCAATCATAGCATTGTTGTTAGCGAATCGGAAGGGAAATATTCAAAAAACTCAATTTCTTGTCTTAAGAACCTAACTTAAAAGAGAGAGAAAAGTTGGACTAAGAAATATTTCGCTTTCGATGATTGGACTTACTTTTATATCCAAATTAGAATGAATTTAAACCTCTTTGGATCCTGTTTAGGGACGGCTTTTACTTCACTTTCACTTTAATATCAGAAACGTAACACATACAATATTCAATTTGGTATTTCTTCGTATTATTAATGAAATTCCGAAATGGATGAACTTCCCACATCTAAATTTTTTGAGAAAAAGAGGTCATATTATCACGACCCGGATTTTCCACCATCGGGGGTCATGATGGCGCCTACTAAATGGAAGCTAGGCAAGCCAAATATTAATTACACCTCCATTAATTACCAAATTCTTATTAAGACTTATTATTAAAACATATAAATTACAACGGAATAATCAAAATTAGCGGAAGACTTAGTCAAATATGATAAAGAAAACCCAAACATGATACACTACCCAAGACTGGTGTCACAATACTCACGAACTTCTAAGAATAATACACATAATTGTCTGAAAGAAAATACAAGCTGTTTATCTCGATTACATGAGATAACAGAACGAAAAACATAGATAGAAGAGATAACGGGTCCTGCGGACGCCTGCGAGGCTACCTCGTAATCTCAATAGTCGGAAAATCCACAAGTCGCTACTGCCGCTGCTGCTGTCAAAACCTGGACCTGTGCAAAAATGCATAGAAGTGTAGTATCAGCACAACCGACCCCATGTGATGGTAAGTGCTCGGCCTATCCCAGCGAATTACTGACAAGTCTAGGACCAGAGACTCACATAAACCTGTGCAATTCTATATACATATGTACCACAAAACAACAGAAATACTGAACTAAACAAATAGAAAGGGAGGGAACATTCTATGGGGAGCACAATTATTATATATAACTCATCAGTGAAATAGAAACAGACTCTGGTTTGAAATAACAGTCAATAACTCACGATATCCAGAATAATCTAATCAACAAAATAAATCTTACTTTCATGTCTCAATTCCTCTCTCATTTCATATCTCGTGGTAGGCGTACCACCCGCTCCCAACTATCACAGTAATTATATCTCGTGGTAGGCGTACCACCCGCTCCCAAATATATCAATAGGCTACCGGCAACTATGGCCAATGCCAAGATTTAAGTCACTTTGTGGTCGGCGTGCCACACGATCCCATTTCTTATTATATAAGTGGTCGGCGCGCCACACGATCCCAATTCATAAATATATATATTACCGGCATTTACCAATAATCTCTATATCAACAATATTTATAATTACCGGTTTTAAACCAATAATTGATAATAATTTCAACAATTTATCTTCATTACCGGTATAACACCAATAACTCTTAATCAACAATTTATTCATAACTAAATTCCTATTCCTTCAAGCTAGGATAGAACAAACACTTACCTCGAAAGTTTACGAACGATTCAATCCGTAGCAATGCCTTTTCCTTTCGAATTTGTCTCCAATCCAATCGTATCTATACACAATTGATTTAATATCATCAATTCTACTTAACAAACTAGTTCATATTGCTAAATATGATTTTTACAACATTCCGCCCGGAATAGTAAAAATCGACCCCGGGCCCACATAATCGAAACTCAAGTTTCGAACCAAAATAAGTTCACCCAATCCTCCATGAGCTCAAATATACAATTTGTTCTTAAGTTCGACTCCAAAACGAGGTCTAGATCGCAAATTCTTTGAAAGCCCTAACTATACCCATTTCTCAAATTTTTCAACCAATTTACACATGTTTAAGCCTAAGAATTTGATTGATGTTGATGAAAAATGAAGAAGACGAGTTAAACAATACTTACCCAATGAACTTTGATGAAGAAATGCCCCAAAGATCGCCTAAGAGCTGTGGAGAAGAAAGGATTTTGTGAAAATGGGATAAAATCCCGTAAGTGTTCTGTTTTGGGTATTAATTCACTGGGCGAAAATTTACCCTTCGCATTCGCGTGCACTGTGTCGCGTTCGCGAAGGGTTGGACAGAAATGGGCATCGCGTTCGCGTGGACACAGTCGCGAATGCGTAGAAGAAATCTGGGGGCTTACAATTTGGCCTACGCGAACGCGTGACGCCTTACGCGAACGCGTAGAAGAGGCAGGCCAGGCTCCGCGAACGCGGGAGCCTTCACGCGAACGTGTAGAGGAAAATGGCTGGGGTCCATGTTGTTGTACGCGAACGCGATCATAAGGACGCGAACACGTAGAAGGGGAAAGAGAAGCCATCGCGAACGCGACCAGAGGGACGCGAACGCGAAGAAGGATTGCTTGCTGCAGATTTTCTGCAGTTTTTCTCAAGTCCAAAACCACCCCGATGCCTATCCGAAACTCACCCGAGCCCTCGAGGCTCCAAACCAAATATGCACACTAACTCAAAAACATCATACGAACTTGCTCGCGCGATCAAATCATTAAAATAACATCAAAATCCATGAATTGAGCCTTAAAACTCAAGAATTCTTTCAAATTTTCATAACTTTCAAAATTTCAAATTTAAGGCCGAAACACGTCAAACGACGTTCGTTTTCAACCAAACTTTCCAGGAAGCGCTTAACCAATATATATGACCTGTACCGGGCGTCGGAACCAAAATACGAGCCCGATACCAGTACTTTTTAATCAAAATTCAGTTTCATTTTCCTTAAACATTTTCAGAAAACAATTTAACAGAAAAATTCTTTTACCAGGGTTCTAGACCTCGGATTTCAATTCCGGCATATGCCCAAGTTCCATATTTTTCTACGGATTTTCTGAGACAGTCAAATCACGGATCCGGGTCCGTTTACCAAAAATGTTGACCAAAGTCAACCATATCAATATTAATATAAAAATTCTTCAACTTTTTCACATATTTCACATATTTCAACATAAATATTTTTCAGCTTTGTGCCCGGACTGTGCACGCAAATCGAGGCAACATAGAATGAGGTTTTCAATGCCTCAGAAGCTCGAAATGATTAATTAAATAAGTGATGACCCTTTGGGTCGTCACAATCTCCACCTCTAAACAACCGTTCATCCTCGAACGGACAAAAGAAAGAAGTACCTGAGTCAGGAAACAAATGTGGGTAGCGGCTCCGCATATCAGACTCGGACTCCCAGGTCGATGCCTCAGGAGGCTGACCTCTCCACTGAACACGTACAGAAGGATAACTCTTCGACCTCAACTGTCGAACCTGCCGGTCTAGAATGGCTACCGGCTCCTCCTCGTAAGATAAATCATTGTCCAATTGGACAATGCTGAAGTCTAACACATGTGTGGGATCGCCGTGGTACTTCCGAAGCATAGATACATGAAAACTAGATGTACGGCCTGATAAGCTAGGCGGCAAAGCTAATCTGTAAGCCACCCCTCCCACTCTGTCTAGAATCTCAAATGGACCAATATACCTAGGGCCGAGCTTGCCCTTCTTCCCGAACCTCATCACGCCCTTCATAGGCGACACTCGGAGCAATACTCGTTCACCAACCATGAAATCTACATCTCGAACCTTACGATCCGCATAAGTTTTCTGCCTGGACTGAGCTGAACGCAATCTCTCCTGAATAGTCTTGACCTTATCCAAGGCCTCCTGAACTAAATCTGTACCCAACAACCGAGCCTCTCCCGGTTCAAACCATCCAACTGGTGATCGACATCGCCTACCATATAACGCCTCATACGGAGCCATCCGGATGCTAGATTGGTAACTGTTATTGTAGGCGAACTCTGCTAATGGCGTAAACCGGTCCCACGAGCCTCCGAAATCAATAACACGAGCTCGAAGCACGTCCTCCAATATCCGAATAGTCTTCTCGGACCGGCCATCCGTCCGAGGATGAAATGATGTACTCAACCGAACCTTGGTGCCTAACTCCCGCTGGACCGCTCTCCCGAACCGCGAGGTAAACCGCGTACCCCGATCGGAGATAATAGATACTCTGGCACTCCACGGAGACGAACAATCTCCCTAATGTAAACCTCCGCTAACCTCTCCGACGAGTAGGGGACAGATACTGGAATAAAGTGTGCTGACTTGGTCAACCTATCAATAATGACCCAAATAGCATCAAATTTCCTCCGAGTCAAAGGAAGTCCAGGAACGAAATCCATAGTGATCCGCTCCCATTTCCACTCGGGAATTTCAATCCTTCGGAATACACCACCAGGTCTCTGGTGCTCATATTTCACATGCCGACAATTTAGACACCGAGCGACATACTCAACGATATCTTTCTTCATTCTGCGCCACCATCCTGCGCCGTAAGTCCCGGTACATCTTCGCGGCGCCCGGGTGAATAGAATACCGCGAACCGTGGGCCTCCGCTAAGATTAACTCTCGAATCCCTTCGACATCGGGCACACAAACTCGACCCCGCAATTTCAATACCCCATCATCATCTAGATTTACCCGTGTGGCACCTCCCCGCTGTACCTGTATCTCTCAACTCACGCAAACGAGGATCATCAAATTGCCTCTCACGGATACGCTCTAATAAAGAAGAACGAGCGACCGTGCGGGCTAACACTCTGCTAGGCTCAGGAAATGTCTAATCTCACGAACCGGTTAGCTAAGGCCCGGACATCTATAGCTAATGGTCTCTGACTGACCGGAATATATGCAAGACTACCCATGCCGGCAGACTTTCTACTCAATGCATCGGCCACCACATTGGCCTTACCCGGGTGATATAAAATAGTAACATCATAGTCTTTTAGCAACTCTAGCCACCTTCTCTGCCTCATATTCAACTCTTTCTGCTTAAACAAATACTGAAGACTCTTATGATCGGTGTATACTTCACATGCTACACCATACAAATAATGCCTCCGGATCTTCAATGCGTGAATAATCGCCGCCAATTCTAGATCATGCACTGGATAGTTCTTCTCATGAATCTTCAACTGCCTCGAAGCATAGGCAATAACCTTGCCATCCTGCATTAACACTGCACCAAGCCCAATACGAGAAGCATCACAATAAACAGTATAAGGTCCCGTACTTGTGGGTAAAACCAATATCGGTGCTGTGGTCGAGGTTGTCTTGAGCTTTTGAAAGCTCGCCTCACATTCATCGGACCATTCAAATTGAACACCCTTTTGGGTCAATCTGGTCAGTGGGGTTGCAATAGACGAAAATCCTTCTACGAATCGGCGATAATAACCCGCTAACCCCAAGAAACTCCGAATATCTGTGGCTGATGTCGGTCTAGGCCAGCTCTTGACTGCCTCAATTTTCTTCGGATCAACCTGAATACCTGTTGCCGTCACAATATGACCCAGGAATGCAACTGAACTTAGCCAAAATTCACACTTTGAAAATTTTGCATATAGCCGGCTATCTCTCAGAGTCTGTAAGGCCACTCTGAGATGTTGCGCATGCTCCTCCTGACTGCGGGAATATATTAATATGTCATCAATGAAGACTATTACAAACAAGTCTAAATAAGGCCGGAACACCCGATTCATTAATTCCATAAAAGTCGCTGGAGCATTTGTCAACCCAAAAGACATGACCAGAAATTCATAATGTCCATACCGAGTGCGGAACGCTGTCTTAGGGACATCAGATGCCCTAATCTTCAGCCTGATGATAGCCAGATCTCAAATCTATCTTTGAAAATACCTTGGCACCCTGAAGTTGGTCAAATAAATCATCAATTCGCGGAAGTGGATATTTATTTTTGATAGTCACCTTGTTTAACTGTCGATAGTCAATGCAAATTCTCATCGAACCATCTTTCTTCTTTACAAATAATACAGGTGCACCCCACGGCGAAACACTGGGCCTAATGAAACCCTTTTCAAGTAAATCCTGCAACTGTTCCTTCAATTCTTTTAACTCTGGCGGAGCCATACGGTATGGGGGAATGGAAATGGGCTGAGTGCCTAGAGCCAAATCAATGCAAAAATCAATGTCCCTATCGGGTGGCATACCTGGCAAGTCTGAAGGAAATACTTCAGGAAATTCGCGAACCACAGGCACAGAGTCAATAGAAGGAACCTCAGCACTAGAATCACGGACATAGGCCAAATAAGCCAAGCATCCCTTTCCAACCATACGCTGAGCTTTAACATAAGAAATAACATTACGGCTAGTATGACCCGAAATTCCTTTCCACTCTATACGAGGCGAATTCGGCAGGGCTAAAGTCACAGTCTTGGCATGGCAATCTAAAATAGCATGATACGGAGATAGCCACTCCATGCCTAGTATAATATCAAAGTCCACCATATTTAGGAGTAATAAATCAGCACGGGTCTCGAGACCCTCAATTACTATAATACATGACCGATGAACTCGATCAACCACAATAGAATCGCCTACTGGTGTAGACACATGAACAGGAACACTCAGTGGATCACTGGGCTGAATCAAGTATGGTGCAAAATAGGAAGACACGTACGAATATGTAGACCCAGGGTCAAATAATGCAGATGCCTTTCTATCACAAACCAAAATAATACCTGTAATGACGGCATCAGAAGACTCAGCCTCTGGTCTGGCGGGAAGTGCATAACATCGGGGCTGTGCCCCACCACCCTGAGCAGTATCTCTAGGACGATCAGCTGCTGGCTGGTCTCTACCTCTATCGGTCTGAGCTCCACCTCTATGACCTCTACCTCCACCTCTATGTCCTCTACCTCCGCCTCTAGCTGGCTGGGCAGGCTGTGAGGGAACTGGGGCCTGAATCATGGCACGAGAACCCTGCTGGTGAGATCTGTCAGAAGCTCGAGGGCAATACTTTGCAATGTACCTAAGATCACCGCACGTAAAACAAGCCCTCGGCTGCTGAAAATAGCGAAGTGGTGGTGCACTGATAGGCTGCTGATCAGAGTAGCGTGGCTGAGAATTACGATCACCTGAAGCATCATGAGAAACCTGAAGAGCTGACTGATAAGGCCTAGGAGGATGGCCTCTATCATAAAAATCTCTATCTCCGGACGAGGTACCACTGAATCTACCCGAATTACGAGATCTCTTATCTGATCCATGTCTCGCTCCCTGTGACAGAGCCATCTCGATCCGGCGGGCTGCATTAGCCGCCTCCTGAAAAGTGATTTCAGTTCCTGCCCCCATAGCCACCTGTAGACGAATTGGTTGACTCAAGCCATCAATAAATCATCTCACCCTTTCTCTATCTGTGGGAAGTATGACAATGGCATGACGAGCTAGGTCAATGAACCTAGTCTCGTACTATGTGACAGACATAGAACCCCAATGAAAACGCTCAAATCGCCTGCGCAAAGCCTCCATCTGAGTTACTGGAAAGAACTTTTCCAAAAACAATTCTGCTAATTGGCCCCAAGTCAAAGATGATAATCCTGCTGGTCTAGATAGACAATAATCTCTCCACCAAGTCTTGGCGGATCCAAATAATCTAAAAGTGGAAAAATCAACACCATTAGTCTCCACAATACCCATAGTACCGAGAACCTCGTGGCTGATATATAGAAAGTCTTGGGAATCTTATGAAGGCATGACACTGCATGTGGTAGTGAATAGCTTGGTAAACCTGTCCAATCTCCATAACGCGTCAGCGGACATGGCCGCACCATCATTAGACGGAGTCACAATAATAGGCCGAGCTGCCTCAACTGGCTGAATCACAGGAACATGAGCCTGGGGAATTACTGGCTCCGGAGTGTGCGTAGCAGGAGTCTGATTACCTCCTCCAGCCTGAGAAGTGGCTGGTGCTACTGGTAATAAACCTGCTCTGGTGATATGATCCATAAAACCTGCTATCCGGACCAAAGCATCCTGAAGATCCGGTGAAAACAAAGCTCCTCCTGGGACCTGAGCTGGGCCTACTGGAGCTGCTGGGGCTGGAACTTTCTCCTCGATATGAACCTGAGGTTCTGCCACTCGTGTTGCTGCTCGGGGCCTGAGCTCTGCCCCTACCTTGTCCTCTAGGACGACCTCGACCTCGGCCTCTACCCCTAGCAGGAGCTGCCGCTGCTGGGACCTCGGGCTGTTGGTCAGTAGATGAGGATGCACGTGTCCTTACCATCTGCGGAAGAACAGAGTAGAAGTTCAATTAACATTTAAAAGATCAAGTCGCACGACCGGAAAGAATAAAGGGAATATTTTCCTAACTCCGTAGCCTCTGGAGGATAAATACAGACGTCTCCGTACCGATCCTTCAGACTCTACTAAGGTTGTTCGTGAGTTGTGAGACCTGTGCAACCTAGTGCTCCTGATACCAACTTGTCACGACCCGGATTTCCCACCATCGGGGTCATGATGGCGCCTACTAAATGGAAGCTAGGCAAGCCAAATATTAATTACACCTCCATTAATTACCAAATTCTTATTAAGACTTATTATTAAAACATATAAATTACAGCGGAAATAATCAAAATTAGCGGAAGACTAAGTCAAATATGATAAAGAAACCCAAACATGATACACTACCCAAGACTGGTGTCACAATACTCACGAACTTCTAAGAATAATACACATAATTGTCTGAAAGAAAATACAAGTTGTTTATCTCGATTACATGAGATAACAGAATGAAAACATAGATAGAAGAGACAACGGGTCCTGCGGACGCCTGCAAGGCTACCTCGTAATCTCAATAGTCGGAAAATCCACTAGTCGCTACTGCCGCTGCTGCTGTCCGTAACCTGTATCTGCGCAAAAAGAAGCGCAGAGTGTAGTATCAGCACAACCGACCCCATGTGCTGGTAAGTGTCTGGCCTATCCCAGCGAACTAGTGACAAGGCTAAGGCCAGTCACCCACATAAACCTGTACCTTGCATATATATATATATATATATATATATATATATATACAGTCACCCACATAAACCTGTACAGTTGCAATATACATATATATACAATACATTTATAAGGAAATACTCTGCTCTGAATTAACAGTCAATAACTCACGATATCCAGAATAATCTAATCAACAGAATAAATCTTACTTTCATGTCTCAATTCCTCTCTCATTTCATATCTCGTGGTAGGCGTACCACCCGCTCCCAACTATCACGGTAATTATATCTTGTGGTAGGCGTACCACCCGCTCCCAAATATATCAATAGGCTAACGGCAACTATGGCCAATGCCAAGATTTAAATCACTTCGTGGTCGGCGTGCCACACGATCCCATTTCTTATTATATAAGTGGTCGGCGCGCCACACGATCCCAATTCATAAATATATATATATTACCGGCATTTAGCCAATAATCTCTATATCAACAATATTTATAATTACCGGTTTTAAACCAATAATTGATAATAATTTCAACAATTTATCTCCATTACCGGTATAACACCAATAACTCTTAACCAACAATTTATTCATAACTAAATTCCTATTCCTTCAAGCTAGGATAGAACAAACACTTACCTCGAAAGTTTACGAACGATTCAATCCGTAGCAATGCCTTTTCTTTTCGAATTTGTCTCCAATCCAATCGTATCTATACACAATTGATTTAATATCATCAATTCTACTTAACAAACTAGTTCATATTGCTAAATATGATTTTTACAACATTCTGCCCGGAATAGTAAAAATCGACCCCGGGCCCACATAATCAAAACTCAAGTTTCGAACCAAAATAAGTTCACCCAATCCTCCATGAGTTCAAATATACAATTTGTTCTTAAGTTCGACTCCAAAACGAGGTCTAGATCGCAAATTCTTTGAAAGCCCTAACTATACCCATTTCTCAAATTTTTCAACCAATTTACACATGTTTAAGCCTAAGAATTTGATTGATGTTGATGAAAAATGAAGAAGACGAGTTAAACAATACTTACCCAATGAACTTTGATGAAGAAATGCCCCAAAGATCGCCTAAGAGCTGTGGAGAAGAAAGGATTTTGTGAAAATGGGATAAAATCCCGTAAGTGTTCCGTTTTGGGTATTAATTCACTGGGCGGAAATTTACCCTTCGCGTTCGCGTGCACTGTGTCGCGTTCGCGAAGGGTTGGACAGAAATGGGCATCGCGTTCGCGTGGACACGGTCGCGAACGCGTAGAAGAAATCTGGGGGCTTACAATTTGGCCTACGCGAACGCGTGATGCCTTACGCGAACGCGTAGAAGAGGCAGGCCAGGCTCCGCGAGGCAGGCCAGGCTCCGCGAATGCGTAGAGGAAAAAGGCTGGGGTCCATGTTGTTGTACGCGAACGCGATCCTAAGGACGCGAACGCGTAGAAGGGGAAAGAGAAGCCTTCGCGAACGCGACCAGGTGGACACGAACGCGAAGAAGGAATGTCTGCTGCAGATTTTCTGCAGTTTTTTTTTCCAAGTCCAAAACCACCCCGATGCCTATCCGAAACTCACCCGAGCCCTCGAGGCTCCAAACCAAATATGCACACTAACTCAAAAACATCATACGAACTTGCTCGCGCGATCAAATCGCTAAAATAACATCAAAATCCATGAATTGAGCCTTAAAACTCAAGAATTCTTTCAAATTTTCATAACTTTCAAAATTTCCAATTTAAGGCCGAAACACGTCAAACGACGTCCGTTTTCAACCAAACTTTCCAGGAAGCGCTTAACCAATATATATGACATGTACCGGGCGTCGGAACCAAAATACGAGCCCGATACCAATACTTTTTAATCAAAATTCAGTTTCATTTTCCTTAAACATTTTCAGAAAACAATTTAACAGAAAAATTCTTTTACCGGGGTTCTAGACCTCGGATTTCAATTCCGGGCATATGCCCAAGTTCCATATTTTTCTACGGATTTTCTGAGACAGTCAAATCACGGATCCGGTCCGTTTACCAAAAATGTTGACCAAAGTCAACCATATCAATATTAATATTAAAATTCTTCAACTTTTTCACATATTTCACATATTTCAACATAAAACTTTTCCAGCTTTGTGCCCGGACTGTGTACGCAAATCGAGTCAACTATAAATGAGGTTTTCAATGCCTCAAAAGCTCGAAATGATTAATAAAACAAGTGATGACCCTTTGGGTCGTCACACATATTTATATATCAACTTTTAATTATAATTTAAAATTAATCTTGTCAAGACAAAAATGAATTTTTTTTCCTTTACAACGAGATAAGATTGGACAAAAAACTCGATTTCTTATCTTAAGAACCTGATTTAAAAGAGAGAAAAATTGGATTAATAAAGATTTCGCTTTCGACGATTGGACTTACTTTTATATCCAAATTGGAATGATTTAAACGTCTTTGAATCTGTTTAGGGATGACTTTTACTTTACTTTCACTTTTATACCAGGAACATCGACTTGCATTTATAATATTCAATTTGATATTTATTCTTATTATTAATAAAATTCCTGTATGAAATGGATGAGCTTCCCACATCTAATTTTTTTGAGAAAAGATGTCATATTTACATCCCAACTTTTAATTAAATTTAAAACTACTCTTGTCAAGACAAACATGATATTTTTTTCCTTACAACGAGATAAGATTGACGCAAACTTAAAAGTGGCAATATTGTTAATTTGAATACGTTTTTGTTTTATATATTTATGTTAGCATGTCGGTTTAGCAAATAAATGGGTATGAAAGCAGCTGCTTCTTTTATAAAGTGACTTCTCGTCTATACCGACATACTATCGGAATTTTATATTCTGAAAAAAGTCATTCAGATTTGCTATGATTACGTATGTAATTGATATTAGCATGAATGCTGCCACATGGATTTGTTTTATGTCAATATTGAGAAAATGAAATTGTATAGCCGCTATCAAAATAATAATTAAAAAATATAATATATATATATATATATATATATATAAATTATACAAAATTTATATATTTTTTAATTATCAAATATACAAAATTTTACACTCAAAAAATAATATATTCCCATAAAGATATATGAATTCTTGAAATGTGCGAAAATGTCGTCGATGGGGACACTACTATATGGATATTAATTTTGCTTCGAGGCTAAGTTGTTGACAATATATATAGGAAAACACAAATCTTTTCACACTTGCACGAAACAGATAAGAAAAGTTTTAACGTCTTGGGCTTTAACTGAGCATTTAGTATTTTGTGACAATGATTCATTTCTTGACGATAGTTTTTAAAATTTGTGAATATAAATTACTCATTTCAGTTCAAAATAAGTGATTTTTCGGATATTTTTACACATATTAAGAAAATCACTTTTTAGCATTAATTAGCAATTGAATTGACCATTTTAACCTTACTATCTCACATAAATACTCCTAACACATATTCCAATACTATTTACTCCAAGGACAATATAGGAAAAACATCATTAAGTAATTCTTCAAATTCGAAAAAATCACTTATTTTGAACCACAAAAAAAGGCAAAAAAATCACTTATTTTGGACCGGAGGGAGTATGTTTCATGGTTTTTTTTAAAGTAAAATATATTTTGAAATCCAAACACAATTTTATCTTCAAATCAAATTTAACCCAAAATCAATTTTTTAAAATAAATTTGGAAAACTATGGCCAAAGCTAACTTAATTTATATAATAAAAAAATTACCTTTGTTTCAATATATTTGACTGGACATTTTTGCTTTAGTTTTTTAGTATTTTATTATTGTTACTGTTTGTTGTTACTACTTCGGTTAATATTCTCTTAAATCGAGGGCCTATCAAAAGTAGCACTTTATCCTTCTAAGACAAGAGTAAGCTATGTGTATGTTGCCTTTCAAAGACAGGAGTAAGTTCATTAGACCTAACTTGCGAATTTTTACTATATTTATTATTTTAATTTGACGGGATAAAAAATTTAAGAATTAAAAAAAAATATGACTATAAATACATGCCATTAAGTGTAAAAATAGGAATATATATAATTAAATTAATTTCAAATATTAAAATTGTTATGATTGCTGTTTGTTATTTATTATCTTGTTGTTGGTGTTGTTGTTATTGTTACTGCTTTCTTTTTCTTTCCTTGAGCCGAGTGTCTATCGGAAACAACCTCTCTATCCTCAAATGTAGGGGTAAAGTCTGTGTATACACTACCCTCTCCAAACTTCATTTGTGGGATTATGCTGAGTTTTTTGCTGTTGTTGTTGTTATTGTTGTAATAATTTCAAATATAAAAACATACTCCATCCGTTTCAATTTATGTGAACTCATTTGACTGAGCACGAAGTTTAAGAAAAAAGAGAAGACTTTTGATCTTGTGGTGTAAAATCAGACACCTTTATTTTGTGTCGCTATAAATCATTGCATAAAGGTAAATTGTTTCCAAATAAGGAAAGGGGTCATTCTTTTTGACACGGACTAAAAAGGAAATAGGTTCACATAAAGTGAAACGGAGGGAGTATAATTTTTTGAAAAAGAACTAATTAGAAAATATAAAGTCATATACTACATTTCTTAAATCATTCATACTTCAGCCGACAAAGTTTGTTAAAGTTAGATGAGATACCAACCTTTGTAATTAGGCAAAGCGAGATTGACAATTATGGAATAAATTACAAGTAAAATGCAGCATACGTAATACGAATGATTTATCATTATAAGCTTCAAAGATAAGATGGAAAGTGGTTAAAGACGGATTTATAATGTAATTTATGAATTAACTGAAACTCAGTTTCTTTTATCAAATCTTTTATATATATATATATATATATATATATATATATATACTATTTGACAATAAACCTAGTTTATCACATGTTAACTTAAAATCGTTATAGAAACTCATAAATTTCAAAACTAAATTCGTTTGCGTAGGTATTGAAATCAATAGCTGCTACTGGTGCTAATATGGGATTAGATGTGGTTAATTACTTAGAACATGGGATTAGTTGTGGTTAATTACTTAGATAGTATTAGAAGCTTACTTAGCTGTCAAATAAATGATTAGAGGTGTAGTTAGAAGTTAGTTAATTACACATGCTGTGCACGACAGAGTCAGCTCCTTCATCTATAAAAGGAGCAGACCTTGTACCTTTCAGCTAAGTGAAAAATCACTTTCTCTCCTCTTCCTACTTCTTCATTTCAGATCTCATATTCTAGAGAGTTCTTCCTGCATGTGCCTTAATGTCACTACTCCATTGATAGAGCAGTGAGAGCTTTGTCTTGGTCACCAATTTGACATGGTATCAGAGCGGCAATCGTGAGGACTTGATTCTGCGAGAAATTCCGATGAAATTGAGAGAGATTTTTGGTCGACCATGGCAGGAGACAAGGTAAGCTTACTTGACCATAACCACCCACTATTCCTTCAAGCCGGAGACACTCCAGGACTGGTTTTAATCCCAATTAAGCTCACATGCACAAAAAATTATGCCCTGTGGAGCAAGGCAATGAAGCGAGCACTGAGAGGAAAAGGTAAGCTTAGATTTGTAGATGGTACTTGCACTAAAAGTAGGTACAGAGGTGAATTGGTTGAGTAATGGGAAAAATGCAATGCAATAGTACTGTCTTGGATTGGAAGTACAGTTTCGAACCAAGTGCTGCCAGGGATAGTTTATGCGTTATATTGTAATTACATAATTCATGCTTTTATATAAGTGTTAGAGTCTATCGGGTAAATTAGGAGTGAATTGGATTGAAAATGAGGCATATAGCCTTTTTGAAGGAGACTTGAATAAGGAAAGTCAACCCGGAGTTGACTATTTGGTTAGAGGGCTCGGAATCGGATTCTGATGATTCGGTTAGTTCCGGGAGGTGATTTGTGACTTAGGGGAGCGATCGGAATTGAATTTGGAGGCCCGGTGTAGAAATAGGCTTGAATTGGCTAAGGTTGAATTTTGGCGAAATCCGATCGGAAGGTGAGATTTTGATCCGGGGGTCGGAATGGAATTCCGACAGTGGCAGTAGCTTCGTTAGGTGATTTTGGATGTGCCCTGCAAAATTTCAGGTCATTCGGACGTCGTTTGGTCGGGTTTTTGATTGAATACGTAATTCGGAAAGTTTTAAGGAATTTAGGCTTGAATCCGTGTGTAATTGGTGATTTTGATGTTTAGGATGGTGTTTTTATGATTGGAACAAGTCCGTATCGTGTTTTGGAGTATGTTGGTGGTTTTCGTTGGGGTCCCGGGAGCCTCGGGTTGATTTCGGGGGTCCAAACGGACCATTTCTTCTATTTTTGGAGCTGCTGTTGGCTGCTGGTTTTGTTGCAGACGGATGCTCTATGCGATCGCATAGGGTTATTGCGATCGCATAGAAGGATGGAAGTGAGCCCCGAGTTGTTCTATGCGATCGCGTAATAGGAGATGCGATCGCATAGGTATGGAAACTGGCACTATGCGATCGCAGGGTCATTTGTGCGATCGCATAGAAGAGATTGGAGGGGTGAGAAAAAATGTTCTATGCGATCGCATAGCAAGGGGTGCGATCGCATAGGTTTGTCAGACTGTGCATTGCGATCGCATAGCTAGTGTTGCGATCGCAGAGAAGAAAAGATGAGGCCTGGAAGGTTGTGCTATGCGATCGCGGGAGAGCATTGCGATCGCATAGAAGGGGAAATTGGCAGGAAATTTAACTCTATGCGATCGCATAGAGTCATTGCGATCGCATAGAAGAGATTGTTCTGGCAGTGAATTAAATCACAGAACAGAGGGGTCGCGGGTTCATCAACCCAAAACCCCATTTTTGAGTTCCAAGAGGAGAAACTCACGGGAATTGCTGGTAATTCATCGGGGATTCGTTGGAGGTAAGTTTTGTGGCTTAATTACATCATTTTAACATGAAATCCTTGGTTAATTCCCTGTAAATGGAAGATTAATTGTGGGTTTGAGCCCTAAGCCTAAATTGAAGAAAAACACCGATTTGAGTGGGCAAACGGAGTCCGATTTTGGTAAATTTTATATGTATGGACTCGTGGCGAGACGAGGGTTCCATAAATGTGAATTTCGTAAATTTTCGGAATGTGGGCCCGGGGCTCGGGTTTTGACAACTTTGGGAATTTTGATGTAAATTGAGTTGTATTGATTGGGTGTCGTCCCATTGGCCTAAATTGTTGTATTTTTACTGTATTTGATCAGATTCTACGCGTGCGGAGCTTGATTCTCGTGGCAAGGGCATTGCGGAGTAGTCGTCGCGCCGTATTGAGGTGAGTAATAGATGTGGGTGATGACGAGCGGGTTCGAAACCCCGGTATACCACTTTGTGACGCCGTATAGCGGCGAGACACGCACACTCTTGAGAGTGCGGGGTCGATCATGAACTGGAGACTATATATTAGTCCGACCTGTTGATACTGTATTATTGGCTATTCTAGAGCCGTCGAACCTCCTTCTCGGATGGTTGCATATATATATATTGTGAGAATGGCCACTCTTGAGCCGAGGAACCCCCTTCTCGGGCGGTTGATTATACATGTGGGCCGTGAGCCAGTTATTGGATCCCGCGAGGATCGTTATCATTGTCTTATCATATAGACATGCTAGTTTACTACTAGTCCGCAGATATTTTTGTTATCATGCCAATTCCAATCTCTGGAACTTGATATTACTGTTTTCCAACTGAAAAATGATAAAAGAGTTTTCAAAAACTACTTTTGAGCCTGCGGCGAGGCTGTATCTGCATATTAGCTGACTAGTAGTGGATCGGGCTGCACGCCGCAGCGAGATATATGTTGGATCGGACTGCACGCCGCAGGAATATCTCTATGAGATGTGCTTGGGTTGTAGGAGCCCCTCCGGAGTCTGAACCCCCACAGTGAGCACGGGTACCCAAAATTGGAGTCGGGCTACACGCCGTAGCGGTCATATCATGCATTGCATTGCATTTAGCTACATCTGCTAGCTGTTATGCTATTTATTGGTATTTGTTGGTACAGGTACGGTGAAGATTGATTCTATGACAGGGTAGTCGATTATAGCTTTACATAGTCTTTATTGCGGATTTCTTATCTGCGCCTGTCTTACCCTTGTTTATTACCACTGAGTCCGGCAGTACTCATTTTACTCCCTGCACCTTGTGTGCAGATCCAGGTACCTCTCAGCAGTGATCCAGTAGTTGTGCGAGGCGACGTTTGTGGATATTCGAGGTAGCTGCAGAGTCCGCAGGACCCGACATCCCTTCCTACTGTCTTTGGATTTTGTATTGACATTTCTTTCCGCACTTGGTATTTTGTAAACCCTTATACACTCATGTTCGGTAGAGGCTCATGACTCTTGACCCTTGGTCTATGGGAGTTGATGTATTATGGGACTTGGTTCCCTGTTTTCGTTATTTGTATCGCTATTGCTTCGTGATTTAATATGCTTAAAATAGGCTAAAAGAGAGCTTCTAGCTCCGTTGTTTATATTGGTTGGTCAGGCTGGCTTAGCAATGTGCTGGGCGCCATCACGACCGGATTTGGGGTCGTGACAATTGGTATCAGAGCCTAGGTTTACTAGGCCTCATGAGTCTTGAGCCGGTTGGTAGAGTCTTGTGGATCGGTACGGGGACGCCTGTACTTATCCTCGGGAGGTTGCGAACCTTTAGGAAACACTTCACGTTTCTTGGAATTCTTATCGTGCGCACTTGATTCAGCTTGAGATATAATTTTTGAAATTCCTTCCACACGTCTGTGTACGCATCGAGCGCTCGGTAATGTAATTGCCTTATGGCTTGTGATTTCCCCGAACGAGGGGCGAGATATAATCTCGGTGAGTTCATGTTGGGCCAGTCAGGATGACTTGAGGCTGGACCTTGTTTATGACTTGAGCATTGAGGTGCCGATTTTGTGAGTGGTGGCAATAGATAATGTATTGAGGGTTTGAAACCCCGTATTTGCACTATAAAGTGATGTGCTGAGATGGAATACGCGTCATGTGACGAGCGTGGTGGTATTGTGACTGGGGATTTGGACTTGATCCTTCTCGATTGATAAATTACTGTGTAAAATGACTGAGACTGGGCTTATATCTATGTACTTGGGCTAGTAGCCATGTTTGGGGCCTTGTGCCGATCTGTAAAGTATTATGGAAGGTTTACTAATGGATGAGTTGTTAATTGTTCGACTCTTATCTAAACTGTTGTGTAGCCCCGAGCTATGGGCGTGGTGAATATTTATCATATCTCGTAATTGGAAGGTAAAATGCCTTATTTGTAGTGGAACAAGTTTAAACTCGGGAAGACTAAAGTGATTTTGCTATGTGTATCCTGGTGGAATGTATTGTGCTGAAATTCTAAATTGAGGCGAGGTAGGTGGGTTGATTCTCATGTGTAATTGAAAGGTATTGATATGTGTCATGATTCGAGCAGATACATCGCAGGTTCAAGTATAAATTGTGATGATATAATTCGTGTAGTATTGATATTTAATGTTGTTGAAATACATTGTGATATCTTGTTGAGTTGTGGAAGTATAGCTAGGATGGTTGGGTGATTCTCTGGCAGGTGGATAGGCCAATTTACAAAGGAAACTCTGCCGAAATTTTTGGAAAATTCGGGACTTAGAAAAGATTTTGTCACCTAAAGAGGGGGCGTAACTGTTGTGTGTGAATGAATGCAAGAATTGCAAAAGAGTTAATATTTCCGATGATTCGAATCTCCGCCGAAGCTTGTAAATGACTTGAGTTTAATATCATACTAACATTTCGGCATCACTTGAGTAATACCGATATGAGTGGTTGAAAGTGCTTTGATGAATGGCTTCGAGCTAAGTTGGGGAGGTTGCTATTGATTAACCTGATTGCACTATTGTGTGCTATGTTGATTCTGTCTCTAAGTATGTTGGGAAAATTCTGATAAAGGTTATGGTGCTTCGTAGATGTGAAGAAATACTAGGGTATTTTGAACCGAGGTTGGTAAGGAATGCTTGGTGTATAGAAAAGAGTGATAGCTAATAGTATCTGTATGTAATCATGATCTGCAGTGTCAAAATTCTAATAAGGCACGAGTGGTTCTGTTCAATAAGACAGTTGAATTACAGCTGAATAAGGATGACTGACGCCCGAGAATTGTTTACGGTGTTCAAGATTTTACTTGTAACAGTCAGGTGTCTCAAAATTGTACATGTGGCTAAAGATGGTGGTTTCGTTAGAAGAGATCGGTACTTGTGTTATATTATGTGAATGAAGGGATTCTATGTAATCCGTATTGGAAGGTAATGATAACGAATTCAAATCGCAAGAGGTTCTTCAAAATAAAGTATTGTAGGATGTGATCCTTCTGGAAATTTGAGAGAGTATTCAGTGGCCTATATGTCTCAGACCGTGTGGTCTTATGTACGAGTCTCGTGTGGAATGAGTTCATGTGTTATGGTGCTACGGTAGTGGCTAATATTAAATCAAAGATGAATCAGAAAGGAAACTGGGTAAATGGAATGACTTGTTAATAAACCAAAGCGGTATGATAAAGAATACGACTAATTCCTGGTATGTGGTTGAAGTAAGGAGTCTTGCAGATATTGTGCAATAAAGCTTTTGAGTGTTGGCGGTCGTGTAACCCGATATGAGTATAATATGGGTATAAGGACTCAGTCCTGGCAGTTTAACTTATGCAATGAATGGGAAGAAATAGTTGTGATGTGTTTTATCATGGTTTGAAGATGAGTATATTCCTATCGATATGCGAAGCGTGGAATGTGTAATGAGTTTTCTTCTATATGGGATCACGAAAGTCCTTGACTAGTTGAGTGCTCCAATGTTGAGGCGGAGGAAAGGGATATGAATTTTCATGTTGTCTTAGTGTGATATGGTATACACGATGTGTTATGGAAAGTTGATAATGGTATATTCTAGGTTTTGAGATCAGTTCATAATATATGGAAAGTCAATAAAATTATTGAGCAGCGCGGACAGCTGCTGGTGATTTAAGAAAATGGTACTGCTATTCTAGTAATTTGGCAGGGTATATGGTGCAAAGGGACAAGGTAATGTAAACCGATAATATCCATGGTAGAGTGGTATTCTCTTGTTGGATCGACTAAAATAATTGAGTCGTTGATGGCATAATGAAATTTATGAATGGCTGTCGTGGTATGAGTGGACGCTTGATGTGCGTTATGTATATGTACGGTGAAATACGGAATCAGGCATAGTGATTCATATGTTATATATGTGTAGGAGACTTGAAATTCTCGTTAATCCGCCTATGCAGTAGTTGTATATCGTGTGCATCGACACCGTTTTGTGATTATTGGAAATCGGAAGCCTTAGAGGCTCTCTCTTAGCTTGATACGATGAATTTGGGTTATAATACCTTATTTCAGACTGGTTGACATAAGCCAGGTCGTCTAGACTAATGTGATATGGGCTATGTCGGAAAATGGCACAAATTGCGTAGCAGAGAACATCAGAGTATGCTCCAACGGAGTAGTTGTACACAGGACCAGCGGACGGCTGGTAGGCATTGCTTTGTCAGTTGGACCTTAGTGGCGGATGTTAGTGTAGAAGTATCTACCATTGATTCAGTTCCAGTATTGAGAAACGTTGTCGGATGCGTTTCATGTGGCCAAACTTGAGGCGATATATGTTTATTATGATGAGCAACTTGACTCGACGCGTATTCATTTGACGAGGGTTACTTGGATCGGGTGGCACGCCGCCACAGGTATGGTATCTAGATCGGGTGGCACGCCGCCACGGGTATGTCATTGGAGCGGGTTGCACGCCGCAACAGAATATTGTGAAAATATAGTTAGTTATATGTTACCTGGTATACAATACCTCCTGGCTTCTGAGGAAGAGTCTGTATTGAGTATCGCTTGGCGAATGGCACATCGGTTGTGTTCTTTCAGGATTTGATAGCATACGTTAATTGTTTCACCGTGGGTGAGGTTGATTGCTTGGGTTCAGACCTAAATATATGTGTGGCTGATCGTTTTGAGCTTAGTGGCTTGAGGTGCTTCATGAGTAATAACGTGGGGATAGAATCACGAATCGTGGCAAGGCCACGTGATGTTATGACCTCTCGAGGAGGATTCAGGTACTTTATTTCTATAATACGAGACGCGATCTCAGTTCTATATTATGATGGCACAGAGGGATTAAATTGCAGCTCTATTTGCTGGAGACAGTTGTCATGATTTGAGCTGTCATGATTCGAGTGTGTGCGGACGTTTCTATTGGAGCCTATGTTGTGCTCGTTGCGGCTTAGGCCGGTGCTTGAGATGACTTATCACCAGTGCGATGTGTTATAATCGAAATGGTCGTTGGAGCCAATAATGAATGTGAGTATATGTGATTTTAGTTGGTTAGAAAGGTAATACCGAGATTTGGGTCCGAAATCTGTTGTGGTATCAGTTAAAAGTGAAATGGATTCATGAATGGTTGACTTGAGAGATGGGTTCGATATATCGCGTGTTCGGTTGCCGTGGGCATGATATGGAGGTGTTGGAATAAGACTCTATCTAATGAAAGAGGTTTTCAGCTAGTATTTGGTTATTGTGGCCAGTTGTTGTGATTAGAGACTATCGTCTCGAGTGATGGGTTGTGTGATACATCATATGATCTCACCCGGAGTGGTGAGTATGGCTTATTGCAGTGGATTCTAGTGTATCCTGAGTACAGGAATGGGATTAGCAATTGGTATATGATTTCAAAAAGTACAATGTGATTTATGGTTCAGATGGGCTGTGAAATTTTGACTATATGGTGTTTTCGGACTTGCGTGAGGTAGGGTGACGTATGATCGCCCGAATATATGCTTGGTAAGGTCATTCAGCTATTGAGTTGCTTCTAGTACCACTCTGGTACGCTCGAGGACGAGCGTTTGTTTAAGTTGGGGAGAATGTAACGACCCGACCCGTCGTTACGGGAATTTACCACTCCGTTATGTTGTAATTACATAATTCATGCTTTTATATAAGTGTTAGAGTCTATCGGGTAAATTAGGAGTGAATTGGATTGAAAATGAGGCATATAGCCTTTTTGAAGGAGACTTGAATAAGGAAAGTCAACCCGGAGTTGACTATTTGGTTAGAGGGCTCGGAATCGGATTCCGATGATTCGGATAGTTCCGAGAGGTGATTTGTGACTTAGGGGAGCGATCGGAATTGAATTTGGAGGCCCGGTGTAGAAATAGGCTTGAATTGGCTAAGGTTGAATTTTGGCGAAATCCGATCGGAAGGTGAGATTTTGATCCGGGGGTCGGAATGGAATTCCGACAGTGGCAGTAGCTTCGTTAGGTGATTTTGGATGTGCCTGCAAAATTTCAGGTCATTCGGACGTCGTTTGGTCGGGTTTTTGATTGAATACGTAATTCGGAAAGTTTTAAGGAATTTAGGCTTGAATCCGTGTGTAATTGGTGATTTTGATGTTTAGGATGGTGTTTTTATGATTGGAACAAGTCCGTATCGTGTTTTGGAGTATGTTGGTGGTTTTCGTTGGGGTCCCGAGAGCCTCGGGTTGATTTCGGGGGTCCAAACGGACCATTTCTTCTATTTTTGGAACTGCTGTTGGCTGCTGGTTTTGTTGCAGACGGATGCTCCATGCGATCGCATAGGGTTATTGCGATCGCATAGAAGGATGGAAGTGAGCCCAGAGTTGTTCTATGCGATCGCGTAATAGGAGATGCGATCGCATAGGTATGGAAACTGGCACTATGCGATCGCAGGGTAATTTGTGCGATCGCATAGAAGAGATTGGAGGGGTGAGAAAAATGTTCTATGCGATCGCATAGCAAGGGGTGCGATCGCATAGGTTTGTCAGATTGTGCATTGCGATCGCATAGCTAGTGTTGCGATCGCAGAGAAGAAAAGATGAGGCCTGGAAGGTTGTGCTATGCGATCGCGGGAGAGCATTGCGATCGCATAGAAGGGGAAATTGGCAGGAAATTTAACTCTATGCGATCGCATAGGGTCATTGCGATCGCATAGAAGAGATTGTTCGGGCAGTGAATTAAATCACAAAACAGAGGGGTCGCGGGTTCATTAACCCAAAACCCCATTTTTGAGTTCCAAGAGGAGAAATTGACGGGAATTGCTGGTAATTCATCGGGGATTCGTTGGAGGTAAGTTTTGTGGCTTAATTACATCATTTTAACATGAAATCCTTGGTTAATTCCCTGTAAATGGAAGATTAATTGTGGGTTTGAGCCCTAAGCCTAAATTGAAGAAAAACACCGATTTGAGTGGGCAAACGGAGTCCGATTTTGGTAAATTTTATATGTATGGACTCGTGGCGAGACGAGGGTTCCAGAAATGTGAATTTCGTAAATTTTCGGAATGTGGGCTCGGGGCTCGGGTTTTGACAACTTTGGGAATTTTGATGTAAATTGAGTTGTATTGATTGGGTGTCGTCCCATTGGCCTAAATTGTTGTATTTTTACTGTATTTGATCAGATTCTACGCGTGCGGAGCTTGATTCTCGTGGCAAGGGCATTGCGGAGTAGTCGTCGCGCCGTATCGAGGTGAGTAATAGATGTGGGTGATGACCAGCGGGTTCGAAACCCCGGTATACCACTTTGTGACGCCGTATAGCGGCGAGACACGCACACTCTTGAGAGTGCGGGGTCGATCATGAATTGGAGACTATATATATTAGTCCGACCTGTTGATACTGTATTATTGGCTATTCTAGAGCCGTCGAACCTCCTTCTCGGATGGTTGCATATATATATATTGTGAGAATGGCCACTCTTGAGCCGAGGAACCCCCTTCTCGGGCGGTTGATTATACATGTGGGCCGTGAGCCAGTTATTGGATCCCGCGAGGATCGTTATCATTGTCTTATCATATAGACATGCTAGTTTACTACTAGTCCGTAGCTATTTTTGTTATTATGCAAATTCCAATCTCTGGAACTTGATATTACTGTTTTCCAACTGAAAAATGATAAAAGAGTTTTCAAAAACTACTTTTGAGCCTGCGAGGCTGTATCTGCATATTAGCTGACTAGTAGTGGATCGGGCTGCGCGCCGCAGCGAGATATATGTTGGATCGGACTGCACGCCGCCAGGAATATCTCTATGAGATGTGCTTGGGCTGTAGGAGCCCCTCCGGAGTCTGAACCCCCACAGTGAGCACGGGTACCCAAAATTGGAGTCGAGCTACACGCCGTAGCGGTCATATCATGCATTGCATTGCATTTAGCTACATCTGCTAGCTGTTATGCTATTTATTGGTAATTGTTGGAACAGGTACGGTGAAGATTGATTCTATGACAGGGTAGCTGATTATAGCTTTACATAGTGCTTTATTGCGGATTTCTTATCTGCGCTGTCTTACCCTTGTTTATTACCACTGAGTCTGGCAGTACTCATTTTACTCCCTGCACCTTGTGTGCGGATCCAGGTACCTCTCAGCAGTGATCCAGTAGCTGTGCGAGGCGACGTTTGTGGATATTCGAGGTAGCCGCAGAGTCCGCAGGACCCGACATCCCTTCCTACTGTCTTTGGATTTTGTATTGACATTTCTTTCCGCACTTGGTATTTTGTAAACCCTTATACACTCATGTTCGGTAGAGGCTCATGACTCTTGACCCTTGGTCTATGGGAGTTGATGTATTATGGGACTTGGTTCCCTGTTTTCGTTATTTGTATCGCTATTGCTTCGTGATTTAATATGCTTAAAATAGGCTAAAAGAGAGCTTCTAGCTCCGTTGTTTATATTGGTTGGTCAGGCTGGCTTAGCAATGTGCTGGGCGCCATCACGACCGGAGTTTCGAACCAAGTGCTGCCAGGGATAGTTTATGCTTCAGATGCTAGAAAGGTATGAAACGATTTATAGGAGAGATTTGATCGTTCTAATCCGACAAGGATCTATTATATTTGGTCTGAAATTGCTATGATGAGACAGGGAACAGATTTAGTGACAAGTTATTACACTAAAATGAAAGACTTATGGGATGAATTGGATGTTTTGGCCCCAATTGCTTGTTATGACTGTGGGGAGTCGAGACTTTCAGTTGAGCATCTAAAGTCTCAGCGTGTGTTGCAGTTCCTTATGGGCTTGAATGAAAGCTATGGGAATGTAAGCGAGTAACATTCTAGCAAGGAAACCAGTAGTTACTATTAATAAATCTTATGCAATTGTGTCACAAGAGGAAAGACAAAGAATTTTTGGTATAGTAGATACACAGAGGGATACACTCACTATGTTAGCAGGAAGTACACAAGGATTCAAACATAAAGGAACAGGGTTGGTTTTGTGAACATTGTGGGTATAAAGGTCATTTGAAGGAAAATTGCTATAAAATTGTAGGTTATCCCCCAGACTTTAAGTGTAAAAAAAAAAATCTGGGCAGTTTGGTGGAGCTTCAGGTCAACAAGGTGGGAGAGCACAGCCTGGTGGAGGATTCAAGCCATATACTAGTAATGAAACTACTGAAGTTCAGCAACATGGACACTTCTTCACTAAGGAATAATACTCGCAGTTGATGGGTCACCTAAATAAGCCAACATCAATTGATAGCACGTCAAATGCGATAGTAGGTACTATTACATTGCTATCTAGTACCTACGTTTGTGAATGAATAATCGACTTTGGAACATCTCATCATATTAAACCATTCAAGCAATTATTAGATGAACTAGGAAGCTTAGAAAGACAGCAAGATAGTAGAGTGCAAGTGCCTACAGGAAGTAGATCTTCCATAGCATGTGCAGGAAGTACAAAGAATTTAGGAGGTCAAAAGATCACAAATGTGCTACATGTCCCAGATTTCAAATAAAATATGCTTTCAGTATCTAAACTAACCAAGCATTTGCAGTGTAGAGTCACCTTTTTCCCAAACTTTTGTGTGTTTCAGGAATTCTACAATGGAAAGGTAATGGGGATTGGTAGAGAAAGTAATGGTCCTTACATTCTATAGAGGGAATTCAAGCCCCCGGTAGGAGCAGCAATAAATGGAGAAATAGATGAAGCAGTGTCACACCTTCTTTTGGCGCTACTGCACCCCGCGAATGGCGTGGTAGAGAAGTTTTTTCAATTAAAGGACAATCGAAACGGGATTTATTAAAGATTCAGAGTCGCCACTTGGGAGATTTATGGTGTCCCAACTCACCGGTTGAATCCCGAATCGAGGAAATGAATGACTCTGTATTACAGTCTGCGTACTAGAAATCCGGATAAGGAATTCTGTTAACCCTGGAGAAGGTGTTAGGCATTTCCGAGTTCCGTGGTTCTAGCACAGTCGCTCAACTGTCGTATTCGGCTTAATTATCTGATTTTTAGCAATTATGAACTTATGTGCCAATTATTATTTTTGAACCGATTTTATCATTTATTATATTGGAAGAGAATTACAATGTTGTGAGAATGCATCTCGAATTGCGTCACATAAATGTATCCGCTATTTTCAATATATTCCAACTTCGTTGGGATTTGGATTTGGGTCACATAAATGTATACCCGAGTTTAGGGAGAAAATTATTAAATATGTGCCTAAAGATACTAACACGTTATTTTTTTTAGAATGCCATGAAATTCGCTAAACGGCATGTCCGCGGTTTAAGTATTTTTAATATATACAATTATGAGGGCCCCGCAATCTATGCATGTTTTTCCCGGCGAGGCTCGTCTCTTTTATTTTAAAAGGACGATCTTAAAGTAACTATATTTTTTCTTTATTAAGTTCGTCTCTAAAAATGCTAAAAAAAAGAAGAAGAAAAAAATATCCTAATTTATTCACATGCTTTACACTCATTGTAATCGGGCTTCGAACACAATTGGTTAATTCTGAAAATAAATAGAGATTTTTACCTCCTATATCAAAGGTTAATACCTTATTTACTTTAAATAAATACTATTTTAAAAAATATATTCTATAGATACCTTTTAAGTTTTATAGCAAAAAGAGTAATTTTGGTTAGTTCCTAACCCTAAGCCACTAAATACGCTAATCAGTTACACTATTTTCTTTCTCTCTCTACTTTGATACATCACATTCTTTTCCCCCTCAACATTAAAATTTGTCTTCTACGCCGGCGGTGACAACCATGTCTTCGTTCTTGTTAGTTCTTATGAGAAGAGGATTGATCTTATGAGAGCAGTCACACTTGGATATGCCTTATGCCCATGGCCTCTTCTTTTTTCGACATATTTTTTCCAAGAAATTATCCCAATTGTCCTCCAAGGATTCACTATCATTCTTATGACCTTCGAATCCGTACTTGGATCGAAAGGGCAATGTTTCATTATTTTTACTGTCTTTTTTTCCAATGTATTTCAATGTATCCCATTGTATTCTATATATTTCATTGCATTCACTGTGTCGCTATATACCATGAGTGTATTCATATATATATTTTTTTTAATTAATATAATTTATGTATTTAGATGTATTATATAATTTCTCTGAAGATTGCTATATTGTTTTGGTATTTTTTGGTTGAAAATCTTTTTTATAACTGAAAATACAAAATTTGTATGTTATAATTGAGTTTGTTGAGTTACATTGGGAGTTTATTATGTCAATTGATTCACTTCCACTTTAAAAATAGTGTAATCCTCTATTTCACGCCGCGAGTACAGTCGAATACAATAATCTGTCCAGCTGTAGTTCCATGTTTCACTCCATGAATACAGTCGAATACACTCGAATACAACAACCGATTAGCTGGACTTCCTTCATTCATGCTTATTTTTACTATTGTATCCATGAATACAATAGCTTAAATATATCAAATACATCTTATAACTACATAAAAGATATCTATAATATGTAATATAGTAAATGATATATATAAATGGCTAATTACTACTAAAAGGTAGTGCTTTATGAAAATTTCTCAAATAAATATGCTATGCAGTTTTTTGACAATTATGGACACAGGCCCAACATGAGTAGTATAAAATATGGATCTCGGCCAATCTTTATTCTAGTTGGGCCTAACTGACTTATTTTATACATATTCATAGCTTGCAAACTAAAAATAGGGTTATTTTTGTTAACAAATGTTCTGCCAATTTAAAGTGGTATTCTACTTAAGGTGAAAGAACTTAAAAATCTGATTTCGTATCCTAAGTCATTTACATGTTGAAATTAACCAATTATATCTAATTAAACAATATTCCTTGGAAATTTGATTTTTTATCCTAAGTCATTTACATGCTGAAATTAACCAATTGTATCTAATTAAACTATATTACTATAAGCTTCAAAATAACCTTTTGTTTAGTGGTAACTATTGGATTATACAAGAATAGTCTAAATGGCCTAAAATGTTTATGACATTTAAAAAAAAAACTATAATAACATAAAATAGCCTATCGCGCCATTAATCCCTTTCAACTAGCATATATGGGAAGTTCGCACACTAAACAACTATAAAGTGTTCAGCTATACATAAACAAACATCTACATGATTCTAAAGGAATAAATATTCTAATGTATATACAAAATAAGTAAACAACTACAATAAGTTTAAAATTTCAGATCTTCATTTTTTCTTTGCATTCATGCTTCAATTTTCAGCTTACAAGAACCAATGTATCAATTGTGTAACCTGGTATTTGGAAAGCAAAGAAGAAGATAGTTAGCAGTAGCAAAGCAACAACAGAGCTGTCACACCTCTTTTTTCCGCACCCGCGTGGGCGCGTAGGAGTTTTTCCAATTAAAGGACAACCAAAACGGGGTTCATTTATTGAGAGATTCGGAGTCGCCACTTGGGAGATTTATGGTGTCCCAAGTCACCGGTTTGAAACCCGAATTGAGGAAAGGTTTGACTCTATTTAATGGTCCGCGAACCAGAAATCCGGATAAGGAATTCTGTTAACCCGGGAGAAGGTGTTAGGCATTCCCGAATTCCGTGGTTCTAGCACGGTCGCTTAACTGTCATATTCGGCTTATTTATCTGATTTTTTTACAGTTATGTACTTAATGCAAATTAATATCCCTTTACCGCCTTTATTACTTTTTACGAAAGTGAACGTCGCCTAAAAATATGTTTTCGGATCACGTTACATGAAATGCACCCGGATCCTTGACACATCTTTATTTGACGTTTTCGGATTTGGATTTGGGTTGTATGAAATACACACCCGAATTAGGAAGGTAATATTATTAAAAGCGCGCTTAAAGCGACTAACATATTATTATCTTTTGGGAGGGCCGTGAAATTCGCTAAACGACCGTCCCGAATACTAAGAACTTTAAAAGCAATAATTACATAAGGGCCACACATTTAAAATTTTATTTGGCGTAGCACGCCTCAAATAATTCTTAAAGGTTTGTACTAAGTTAAAGCTAACTATAGATGTTCAAATTTATTTTTCCTAGATTTGAGAATGACACATGAGATTTGGATATTATGGCCACACATGTAGAAATCACTAACTCTAATATTGAGATTTTTGGTGTATTAAAGTTAAACTGGCAGACACTTGCATTAGCAACGGAAAATTGCTCGAATAGACTAAACAAAAACTAACCAACCAAATTTTCTTACACTACAAAAATTGACAGAAGAAACAGAATCATGAAAAAATAAAAATAAAAATAAAATAAAAACAAAGCAAACATGATAACACGTGAAACCAAGCTATTTCATTCTAATTGCCTAAAAGAAATTCAAATCATGAAAATAGAAATAAATGCTTGTTTTTACTAACCAGAACAATGCCGTTTGAACAAAGCACGGCTCGGATAAACCAAGTGAAGGCAGAAACAAAACTCGACGGAACCTCGAACTACGACTAACCAACGACGAACTCGAACGGATCTCACCCCGGAAAGCTGGAGAAAGTCGACAAAAGTGGGGCTGGTGTGGCTGTTCGTTTGGACGTGGCTGGAGGGACGACGAAGAAAGGACAGCGATGGTTCAGGTGAGGGTCGTTTGGACAGTGAAGCTGGTCGCAGATGAGGCTGCTGGCAGTTATGGCGTCGAGCTGCTGGCTTGGTGATGTCGCTGGTCGTTGCTGCTGGTTCGACGATGGGACTGTTGGTTCGACGAAGCCCACAGCCCTCTCTTCCTGTCTCGTTTTTTTTTCCTTTTGCTGCCGTCTCCAACCTAGAGCCAAACGAAGATAGATATCCCCCTCTCCTCAAAAACGTTCACTGCTCCCTTTTTCTTTGTTTTTCTTTTGCTCACCCTTTTTTCAATCTCTTTTTCTTGTTTTTAAAATATCCTTTTGCTGCCGTTATGCTCCTCTTTATGAAGAAGAGAATCTCTTCTTTTTTTTGTTTTTAAAATGAACCCCTTATTTTTTAATGACCCATCCCCTCACGTGAGCCCCCCTTTGTCTTTTTTGTCTTTTCTTTTTTTTTGTTTTTTATTCTTTTTTCATTTTTTAATCATTCTCCCATCCCTCCCCCTTAATGTAGTGTCGGGTTATTACGGGCTATGTCCGAAAATTATAAAACCGGGTAGTTTGAACCCGAATATTATTCTTCGCCCGGAACCGAGAATGACGTTATTTAATTAATCCTAGGTAACCAAAATAACTATAGGACTAATAATTAAAACAAAGTTAATTTTTTTATATTTTTCAAGATTAAAGTTACCACCAAATACTAATTATATTATTTTTTTTTTTGTTTTGTAATTTTCGTTTTTAATAAAAAAAATAAAAATATAAAGTACTATTTTTTGTATTTTTCAAGTTTAAAATGACTACGAAACATTAATAAAACCATATTTTTGTTATTTTTCATTTTGAGGTAAAAATAAAGTAAAAGAGTCAAATTTAGCTAAAATAGCTATATTAAAACCGAACTAAATATTTTACGCTAAAAATATAGAAAATCTCGGGGAGGGTCAAAAATCACGTGTTTACAGCTGCCCCTCTTTGACTGAAAACACAAAGAGTTTTCAGACAAAGAACGACTAGACAAGTGTTTTTGACTCGACCCTTATTCGGAGGGACTAAACTAAAAGAAGAGGAATGTGACCGAGCCCTTGTATCTGAGCTGCCTACATATCCTTGGCTATAAAGGAATCAGGCCACGTGTAGTTCGAAAGTGAGTGAGGAAGGGGTAACCGAGGTGGAGAGCCAGTCGAGGTGTTGTTCCGTCGAGGTTCCGTCCCATCGAAGTTCCGGTCCGTGGTCCTGCTATTACATCAAAAAATATGAAAAAGACTAACTAAGCCTATCAGCTACTAGTTACAAAATTCATATCTATAAGTCTTCCTGAAGCTTGATCTTGAGTATTGGTTGGTGCTTCATGCGGACTCTAAATTTGAACCTTGATACTTGCTAGTTGTAGGTGTTGCTCTTCGGGTCAAGACCAGGTATGCAGTGCTCGTGACCTCGGCCATGTCTTGAGCACACCACATCTTTCCTCAACTTTTGCACTTGGATTAACTATTTGCCTTTTCATTGTGACTAACTTCTGTTGATTATCTCGGACTGTTGACTCGCATCCTGGTCGCAAGTTTCTTTTGTTGCTAACTTGCATTGCACTCCGAAGTGAATTCTCTTACTTGTGATCTTCGAACTATTATCCTTCGAAGTCTGAATATATCTTTTCTGATCCTTGTTGCCCTCCTCCTTGCGATCTTCGACTCGTTTTCCGTCGAAGTCTGAATCTATCTTTCTGATCCATGTTGCCTTCCCTCTCCTTATGAACTTGGATTTATGCCGGGGATTTCTGTTACGCTCAACCGCTTCAAAATAAATCGTCACTCCATTCTTCAGGCGGGCTCCCTGACTTCAACTACAACTTCAAAATAAATCGCCACTCCATTCTTCAGGTGGGCTCCCTGACTCCGACATTATCTTTTGAAAAATAAAACGCCATTCCTCTCTTCAGGCGGGCTCCTGACTTCAACAACACTTTTTGAAAATAACTCGCCATTCCTCTCTTCAGGCGGGCTCCTGACTTCAAATCTATCTTTTCTGATCCTTGTCGCCTTCCTTCTGATTCATGCTGGGGATTTCCGTTACACTATGTCACTTTCGATTGTTCACCATCCTTATCAAATCTTGGAAACTGAGACGGCGTTCTGCTTTTCTGGCGGGCTTCTGACTTTAACAACATCTTTTGAAAATAAACGCCATTCCTCTCTTCAGGCGGGCTCCTGACTTCAATCATCAACTTTTGAAAATAAATCGCCATTCCTCTCTTCGGGCGGGCTCCCGACTTCAACAACATCTTTTGAAAATAAACGCCATTCCTCTCTTCAGGCGGGCTCCTGACTTCAACAACATCTTTTGAAAATAATAAACGCCATTCCTCTCTTCAGGCGGGCTCCTGACTTCAATCATCAACTTTTGAAAATAAATCGCCATTCCTCTCTTCGGGCGGGCTCCCGACTTCAACAACATCTTTTGAAAATAAACGCCATTCCTCTCTTCAGGCGGGCTCCTGACTTCAACAACATCTTTTGAAAATAAATCGCCATTCCTCTCTTCAGGCGGGCTCCTGACTTCAACAACATCTTCTGAAAATTAAACGTCATTCCTCTCTTCAGGCGGGCATCCTGACTTCAACTACAACATCCAAAATATCGCCACTCCATTCTTCAGGCGGGCACCCTGACTTCAACTACAACTCAAAACTAAATCGCCACTCCATTCTTCAGGCGAGCATCCTGACTTCAACTGCAACTTCCAAAATATTGCCACTCCATTCTTCAGGCGGGCACCCTGACTTCAACTACAACTTCCGAACTAGATCGCCTTCCTTTGCTTCTTGTACCATTTTATTCTTGCTGCATCGAATCTTGAACCATCATTTCTCCTAAATCACCTTGTTTCGGAACTGCTTTCCTTCTGGGTCGTGTTGCTTTTCCTCCTGACTGCTGTGGATATCTTTAGAACTATTTACTTGCCTGCTAAGGATAATGCTGCTGGGAAAATTTTCCTTCATTCCCTCCTTTCCTTTGACTCATGCGCTTGAATTTGCGTTGGGAACTCTTGTTGTAACTCTCTGCTTTATGGTGGGTTACTGGTTTCAAGACCTGCAAAGTAAAGACTGAAGACTTGCCTTTTGTTATACAGGTAGGCGCCTGCTTTTAGTAGCAACTTTTGAATTAAAAATGCATTCTGGCAATAATTTATGAAATATGCAAAGGACAATGTAAAATAAAACAAACGTAAAATATCCTATTCGAGGGCGGATAGTCCCATCGTATTCTATTCGAGGGCGAATACTCCCATCGTATCCTATTCGAGGGCGAATACTCCCATCGTATCCTATTCGAGGGCGAATACTCCCATTGTATCCTATTCGAGGGCGAATACTCCCATTGTATCCTATTCGAGGGCGAATACTCCCATTGTATCCTATTCGAGGGCGAATACTCCCATTGTATCCTATTCGAGGGCGAATACTCCCATTGTATCCTATTCGAGGGCGAATACTCCCATTGTATCCTATTCGAGGGCGAATACTCCCATTGTATCCTATTCGAGGGCGAATACTCCCATTGTATCCTATTCGAGGGCGAATACTCCCATTGTATCCTATTCGAGGGCGAATACTCCCATTGTATCCTATTCGAGGGCGAATACTCCCATTGTATCCTATTCGAGGGCGAATACTCCCATTGTATCCTATTCGAGGGCGAATACTCCCATTGTATCCTATTCGAGGGCGAATACTCCCATTGTATTCTATTCGAGGGCGAATACTCCCATTGTATCCTATTCGAGGGCGAATACTCCCATTGTATCCTATTCGAGGGCGAATACTCCCATGATATCAAAAAGTGAACAAACCTGAGAGGTCCTGTTCGAAGGAGGACAAACCTAAAACATCCTATTTGAAGGTGGACAAACCTGACACGTCATCTTGAATTGCCTTCCTCGTTTCTCCGAGAAAATTTTCAACAACGGCAGAAAATTTTCTGCCCCAGTATTGGTGTTCTTCCTTGTGACATGACTTTCCGCTATCAATAGCACTTTCTTTCCCTGTTTCAAATCAAAGAAAATTTGTTAGTTCAAAACATTGTGAGCGGTTGTGCCGCTCCTGTGTGGTGGTTTTTCCTGTTCTCCTTTCCCTCGCTCGGGGTTCCCAAAACTTGTTGTGGAATGATTTCATTTGCTGGAGATGATATTCCTGCTGGTGATGGGTTTTTCCATTTATCCCTTCCCCATTCTCAACTTGTTGGGGGTTATTTTGTTGAAGGTGGGATTTCCTTTCTTCCTTTACCACTCTGTGTTGTCCGACCACCTCGGAACTTGCTGAAGATAACACTGTTGGTGGATTTTCTTTCCTCAAAATCGGTGTTTCACTCTTCTTGAAGGCTGTTGAGGATGACACTGGTTCGAAGACCATTTCCCTTAAGACTTGTCCTATCTTCCTTCTTTCCCAGTGGGTATTGACTTCCAGAAAATTTTCAAACTGAAAAGAAAATTTTCTGCCCCGGTTTAATAATCTTCTTTGCACCATACTTCTCCTGCCGTCAATGGCATTTCCTTGCCTTGCATAATAATTGGAAAGTTGGTGGTAAGTTTTGAAGTCATTTCTCACTATGTTTTGACTAGACAGACTTTGACGGGGGAAGTTTTTGACAAAAAGAGAAAAATAAAAAGAAACAACAAATAGAAGACAGAGGAGAACCGACTCTCTAACAAGAAACGCTATAAAACTTATCAAACGCGGATACCAACTCTACTGGTCATGACATGCACATATGGCCTATCCTCCGTCGTTAATCGCCTTTCACGATTTCTGTCTCGTGATTTCCATCTGATTATCACCTTTATTCGACTTGTAGTGCCCGACGGGTTTTCACTTTCAAGCTTCTCTCATTTTGATTTTCTCTCAGCTTTCGTCGCCTTATGGTGCCTGTGAAGGTTTTCACCGGTAAGACTCTCTCATTTGTAGCACTTTTAGCTAGGGATTGGGGTGTCACTGCTAAGACTCTCTCGTGTTTCCTTTCTGCTGGGAATCAGAGTCTTTTCTGCTGAGAATCAGAGTGTTATACTCTGATAGGACTCTCTCACTCGCCTGACGTGGCATTTTTTGAAGACTGATCAGAAGGTCTTTCTGGACCGTAATGTGGGATTTGGACGGGGTTAGAAAGAAATGGTATTGAAGGCTCAAAACAAAATCAATTTTGGGTTCAAAATTTACAACCTTCGGACCTAAATTTATTTATAATCAACACAATTTTTCTTTGCCCCAGTTTTTACTTGGGGAAATTTTTATTACTTTATTTACACTATGACCGAGCTGTGAAGCGCCTAAGTATCCTCTTTAAGGAATCAGGTCAAACGTAGTTCCCAATTCCTTCTTTTTCAAATTTCTTTTTTCACACATTTTTCTTTTTCTTTTCTTTTCTTTATCTCCTTTGTTGTTTTCTTTTCTTCCCTTTTTTTTTTTTTTTTTTGTCTTTCAAACCTGTGTTCCTAGTCTTTGCAACTAACTCCGAAGGAGGGGTATGAAAGATTTTTAAAATAAAGCTCAAAGGGTTGACGATGGATAAAGTGTTTGGATAGCAGAACAAAATGCCTTCGTCATTCCAATTTTCAAAACATGCCAAGTTCAAACAACATATTCACGACATCTTCTGTTTGTGCCCTGATTGATAACCATATCATTTTCATTATTATGAACGACCCCATGTCAATTTTGGCCGACTTGCCTTTAACGGTTTCCTTTTACTTGCCCTAGTTTCTCGACTCGGGCTTCGAATAATCTCAAACCGTTCTTATTTCCTTTAAATGCCCCGATCATCTTCCAATTGCTTCATGATTAACTTTCAAGATTAGGCCAAAATTATGTGTGGATTCCATGTCACTGGAGTTGACGGAAAAAAAGGACTATAAAGAGGAAAGACTTAAATCAAAGAAAAATGACTAGAAGTAAAGGAAGACGGATAATTGTATTAGATAGTGAAACGGTTCGGACGACACGACAAACATAATAAACTAGGGTAAGACCCTGTGAACAAACCTAGACAACACTAAACGAGATACTGCAACCCACAGAAAACTGGATAAAATAGAATGATAGAAAGGTTTGGGTTACAAGACAATATCCCGATTAACAACCCCGAAATAATCTGGACGACAGAAATGACAACAAAATAAACCACCCAAATTCCACTCTGGTTGGCCAATATATGGAGAGTCTTCCCAATTACCAAACACGACATTTTGGCCACTGAGCTTCACATCAAAATTACCAAGGCCACTATCCGCTTCAACATTTTCAGTTTTAGTCAATACATTCCCACAAAGTGTGCATCATGGCGTGCAGGTGAAGGACTCTGTGCGATATTCTGGATGTCGCTGTCTTGGATCAAATAAGGTTTTCCTGGATCTTGTGTTTCCGGTTCACCACAAACCAACCACCTCAATTTTCTCAACACTTCAAACAAAATATGTTAGAAATGGAATCGGTGAGTCCTTATCAATATTTTTTTTTTTTTTTTTCGTTTTTTTTTTCATTTTTTTTCCATATATATCCATATACAGTTGTGGTCGAATCTTATGGAGATTGCCTACGTATCATGACCCCGCATGAATCAGACCGAGCGTAGTTCTTGCAAATTAATGCAAGAAATAAAGAAATGTTTATTTGATTTTTTGATTTTTCTTTTCTTTGAATGAAAATTATAGAAGCCGACTCCAACTACAAACTTGTGTAGGAAATTTCTACAAGAAAAAGAATATTTTTGGTGTCAATTATGACTATTTCTACAAAATTGGCCACATAATGGCTTATTTGACAAAATGGCTATTTTTGCAAAATTTATTTAAGAAAGATAAAACTTGAATTTTTTTTTCTGTGGCTCATGGGGCATCGTTCGGCATCACCATAGACCAACACAAAACTATTTTTTCATAAATTGGCCATGTAGTGGCTTATTTAGACAAAGTGGCTCTTTTTGCAAAATTTTATGTAAGAAGATGCAAATTCAAAATTTTATCCTGAGGCCTATGGGGCATCGTTCAGCACCGACACAGGCCAACACAAGACTGAGAAAGTTAAAATGCAAAAATGTGGCTATTTCAGCAAAACTTCGGCCATGTAATGGCTTATTTGATAAAGTGGTTATTTTTGTAAAGTTGAGTGATGACTCAAAACTTGATTTTCGCGAATACAGCCTTTCGACATTTCCGCTAAGGAATATTTCAAGGTTGTGTCCAAAATTATTTACAAATGACTCAAAGTGGCTATTCTTGCAAAAACGGCATTCCGGCGTCCTTTTGAGGGACATCCGGCTTATTTTAAGCAAGAATAGCATCACCCGACTTATTTATAACAAAAATAGAAAATTTGACATTTTTTGGTTATTTTTGCAAAGGGGGTGTGAACCCGGACTTGATTTTTTTGCGGCTATGGCCTTGCAACATTTCCACAAGGAATATTTCAAGGCTGTGCCTGCAGATTATTAAAAATGACTCAAAGTGGCTATTTTTGCAAAAACAACCTTCCGGCGTCCTTTCGGAACATTCGGCTATTTTCAAAAACGGCATCACTTTGATTTTATTGAAAAAATTAAACACACAATTTTTTTTGATTTTTTTTTTTTTTTTTTTTTTGAAAGGTGTGGTAACCCAAACTTGATTTTGCGGCTACGACCTTTCAACATTTCCGCGAGGAAATATTTCCAGGTTGTGCCCAAAAATTATTTACAATGATTCAAAGTGGCTATTTTTGCAAAAACAACCTTCCGGCGTCCTTTCGGAACATTCGGCTATTTTTCAAAATGGCATCACTTTGATTTTATTGACAAAATTAAACACACATTTTTTTTTTTTTTTGAAAGGTGTGGTAACCCAAACTTGATTTTGCGGCTACGACCTTTCAACATTTCCGCGAGGAAATATTTCCAGGTTGTGCCCAAAAATTATTTACAATGATTCAAAGTGGCTATTTTTGCAAAAACAGCCTTCCGGCGTCCTTTCGGAACATTCGGCTATTTTTCAAAATGGCATCACTTTGATTTTATTGACAAAATTAAACACACATTTTTTTTTATTTTTGAAAGGTGTGGTTGGACCCGATGAGGGTTGCCTACGTATCCCACCTAATGGCGAGAATCAAACCTGCGTAGTTCGGTCAAACAAACTACATCTGTAAAGGAAACAAACTATTTATTATTTTTTCACACATTTTTTTTTAAGTTTTTTTTTTTTTTAAAAAAATTCCCTCTTTTTTTTTTAAGTAAAAAAACAAACTATTTTGAAATCACATATTTTTTTATTTTACAACAAACGTTTTTTTTCTTTTTAAGTAAGTAAAAAAAAAACTATTTTGAGACTATTTTTTTTTCATTTTCCTCAATATAAAAAAAACGGTTAGCCTGCAAGTCTGAAGCAAATATATGCATAAAACAAACAGGATGCAGCAGGATGGTCTTTTCATTTCAGGTCACCTGTCCTAGACGGACCCAACCCCTGTGTTGAGTCCCCTAAGTCAAATGCAACATGATGCAAATAAACGTTCCTACTAGGGATCCAGCATGAAGCTTTGTTATTCTAGGTTTAAAAACCTGGGTTTATTGTTCTAGACCTGGCTTACCCGAGCGGACAACTCGAGCCGAGGAGGAGGCAGCAACCCGGGAATACAGAAGCTTCACCGGTTTTGCAACTTATCCAAACCTCGTTCTAAAATGGGAATTAGACACTATACAGAAAAGAAGTCACACGAAGTGCACCCTTCTTCATGATTTAGAAGACTCAGAGAGGAGATTGGTTTCGGCACAATTTATATGTACAGTTAAAAAAAAAATATCAAAGCGATAAAAATATCATTTTGCACATTAATACAAACATATAATAAAATCAGATAATAAATAAGCCAAATACAACAATTATTCCAAGCTCGAATTCTTAAACCCTGAACCAGTGGTTCTGGGTTTATCAGTCCCCAGCAGAGTCGCCAGAGCTGTCACACCTCTTTTTTCCGCACCCGCGTGGGCGCGTAGGAGTTTTTCCAATTAAAGGACAACCAAAACGGGGTTCATTTATTGAGAGATTCGGAGTCGCCACTTGGGAGATTTATGGTGTCCCAAGTCACCGGTTTGAAACCCGAATTGAGGAAAGGTTTGACTCTATTTAATGGTCCGCGAACCAGAAATCCGGATAAGGAATTCTGTTAACCCGGGAGAAGGTGTTAGGCATTCCCGAATTCCGTGGTTCTAGCACGGTCGCTTAACTGTCATATTCGGCTTATTTATCTGATTTTTTTACAGTTATGTACTTAATGCAAATTAATATCCCTTTACCGCCTTTATTACTTTTTACGAAAGTGAACGTCGCCTAAAAATATGTTTTCGGATCACGTTACATGAAATGCACCCGGATCCTTGACACATCTTTATTTGACGTTTTCGGATTTGGATTTGGGTTGTATGAAATACACACCCGAATTAGGAAGGTAATATTATTAAAAGCGCGCTTAAAGCGACTAACATATTATTATCTTTTGGGAGGGCCGTGAAATTCGCTAAACGACCGTCCCGAATACTAAGAACTTTAAAAGCAATAATTACATAAGGGCCACACATTTAAAATTTTATTTGGCGTAGCACGCCTCAAATAATTCTTAAAGGTTTGTACTAAGTTAAAGCTAACTATAGATGTTCAAATTTATTTTTCCTAGATTTGAGAATGACACATGAGATTTGGATATTATGGCCACACATGTAGAAATCACTAACTCTAATATTGAGATTTTTGGTGTATTAAAGTTAAACTGGCAGACACTTGCATTAGCAACGGAAAATTGCTCGAATAGACTAAACAAAAACTAACCAACCAAATTTTCTTACACTACAAAAATTGACAGAAGAAACAGAATCATGAAAAAATAAAAATAAAAATAAAATAAAAACAAAGCAAACATGATAACACGTGAAACCAAGCTATTTCATTCTAATTGCCTAAAAGAAATTCAAATCATGAAAATAGAAATAAATGCTTGTTTTTACTAACCAGAACAATGCCGTTTGAACAAAGCACGGCTCGGATAAACCAAGTGAAGGCAGAAACAAAACTCGACGGAACCTCGAACTACGACTAACCAACGACGAACTCGAACGGATCTCACCCCGGAAAGCTGGAGAAAGTCGACAAAAGTGGGGCTGGTGTGGCTGTTCGTTTGGACGTGGCTGGAGGGACGACGAAGAAAGGACAGCGATGGTTCAGGTGAGGGTCGTTTGGACAGTGAAGCTGGTCGCAGATGAGGCTGCTGGCAGTTATGGCGTCGAGCTGCTGGCTTGGTGATGTCGCTGGTCGTTGCTGCTGGTTCGACGATGGGACTGTTGGTTCGCTGGACGTGAGGTGATGGTAAGGGTCGTCTCTTCCTGTCTCGTTTTTTTTTTCTGTTTTGCCGTCTCCCTTCTTCTTCTGTTAAGAAGAAGATAGATATCCCCCTCTCCTCAAAAACGTTCACTGCTCCCTTTTTCTTTGTTTTTCTTTTGCTCACCCTTTTTTCAATCTCTTTTTCTTGTTTTTAAAATATCCTTTTGCTGCCGTTATGCTCCTCTTTATGAAGAAGAGAATCTCTTCTTTTTTTTGTTTTTAAAATGAACCCCTTATTTTTTAATGACCCATCCCCTCACGTGAGCCCCCCTTTGTCTTTTTTGTCTTTTCTTTTTTTTTTGTTTTTTATTCTTTTTTTCATTTTTTAATCATTCTCCCATCCCTCCCCCTTAATGTAGTGTCGGGTTATTACGGGCTATGTCCGAAAATTATAAAACCGGGTAGTTTGAACCCGAATATTATTCTTCGCCCGGAACCGAGAATGACGTTATTTAATTAATCCTAGGTAACCAAAATAACTATAGGACTAATAATTAAAACAAAGTTAATTTTTTTATATTTTTCAAGATTAAAGTTACCACCAAATACTAATTATATTATTTTTTTTTTGTTTTGTAATTTTCGTTTTTAATAAAAAAAATAAAAATATAAAGTACTATTTTTTGTATTTTTCAAGTTTAAAATGACTACGAAACATTAATAAAACCATATTTTTGTTATTTTTCATTTTGAGGTAAAAATAAAGTAAAAGAGTCAAATTTAGCTAAAATAGCTATATTAAAACCGAACTAAATATTTTACGCTAAAAATATAGAAAATCTCGGGGAGGGTCAAAAATCACGAGCAACAATAGTAGGGCAGCAACAACCGGTATAATCAAACAAATACCCAGTGCAGATTTGAAACCAGAGGAAAAACCAGTAGAAAAACCAAGGGAACAGTAGCAAAAAATTCTAATAATACTCAATGGAATAATAACCCAACACTTAAACTATTTTCTAAAATCTGTAATCTAGTAAGAAAATTTCAGCCTTAATGTCACTCTTTTAGCTCTATTATTTCTGAAAATAAATTCTGTTTTTCCAATCTTTTGCCAAAAAGAAACTCTCAGTCTTTCTCTCAATATTTCAGTACTTAAGTTTTGTCCCCTTAATCTCCAAAATCCAGTCTATTTAAAGACTAACATTGGCCATTTTTTAATCAAACATTTTACTTTCAACCTGTTTTTATTCTCTTCCCATGTGCCTTTGCATCCTTTTATCATTAAATCCTCTTGTTTCTGATTTCCAGCCTTTAAAGGCATTAGGCATGATGTATTTTTACACTATAGATCCCCTTTTTGTTTAAAGTATTCATTAGTTAATGGCATAGTAAATATTCTTACTGGCAGACCACTAACACTAAATATTTTAAATCTTTTAATATCCAAAAATACCCCTCAAAAACCCCTTAACAATCTGTATTTAAACCTCTCTGATTTACAACTACACTTATTATTAGCTACTAATCACTATACAGCTATAACCAATCCTTAAGTCAAATTCACACAAATAACTCAAGAAGAAAAAGCTGACCGAATAAAAGGTCTTGAGGAAGAAGAAGAATTAATGAACAAAACAAGATTACAAATAATACTTTAAATCACAAATCGATAATCTGAAAAATAAGATGAACAAAACAAATATTATAACCAACACTTTAAATCAATAACAACAATCTGAAAAATAGAAATGAACAATACGAAAATCATAACCAACACTTTAAACCAAAAACAACAATATGAAATTTTGAAATGAACAAGACAAATATCATAACCGACACTTTAAACCAAAATCGATAATCTAAAAAATAAAAATGAACAAAACAAGATTACAACCAACACTTAAAATCAAGAACAATAATAAAATATAGATCAAAAGAAGGAAAAAAAATTAAAAAGAACAATCTGAAAAATTGAACGAACCCATATCGAACTCGGATCTTGGTGGATGTTGTTGTTCGTTCATGGAGTTTCGCCACTGCTCGTTCGTTGACGACGGACATCAGATGAAGACGATGACAATGACGCCTCCGGACAGTTGGGGTAATGAACTGCTCCATAACTGCTAGACACGATGATGGACAGCAAGGTAACGGGCGACGACGACGCCATGACTACTGTCGGCGACGAACAACATGGTGACGACTCACCATGACTGTTGCTAGGCGACAGAACTGCTGGACGAATGACGCTGGAGATGATGAAGACGCAGCAGCTGAAGACAAAGCTACTGGACGACGAGATTACGCCGGACGTGAAGAAGAAAGGACGAGTTGGGCGATCTTAGGACATGGAGCCATGGTCGTTTGGACGAAGGTGACGACGCTGGTCGTCGTTCATTGCTGCTGGACCATGGTGACAGCAACAGGGAAGGGAGAGGTCATCGTACATGGTGGCTGGTGGTCGTTGGCGGTCGCCGGCGATGAGGGCTGGTGGTTGGCGGCTAGGGTTTGGGTTAGGGTTAGGGTTTTGGTCTTGTGTGTATTGGTTGTGGAGAAGAAGACTTAGTTTTCTAAATGAAAGAGAAAAATGTGACAAAAATGAATAGGGAGGCTGCTGAAATTAAGGGTAGGGTTTGGGATATTTGGGTTGGGTAGGGTTAGTTTTTGGGCCTAATTTTAATTCCGAAAATTGGCCCAATCCGAGTTTGCTCTTCTTATTTTTTCCTTTAATTAATAAAATTAAAATTCTAAATTAAGTTATAAACTAAGTTAACTCAAAAAATACTAATTAAACTCATATCATTAATTATTATACACAATAAATATCAATTAAAATAATATTGCACAATTTTGACATTAAATGCTAAAAAATGCAAAATATGTCTATTTTTGCGATTTTCATTTTTGTAAAACAAACTTGATTATTCCTAGTTGTAGAATTAATTCCTAAATGCAAAATGCGACTTATTTTTGTATTTTTTTTTTATTTTTTATTAACTTTAAACAAATAAACACGCACAGATAAATACAAATAATAAAAGAAAAATAACGCAAAATCCACAAAAATCACACACAACCCAAAACTATTTTATTTTGAATTTTTTGGAGTGATTCTCATATAGGGCAAAAATCACGTGCTCACAACTACCCCTCTTTGCTCGGAAATACGGAGAGTTTTCGCGCAAAGATAAGTGAGCGGATACGAGCGATTTTTGCTCATTTGAGTACTCTGTGTGAAGCGTTTTGTTTTTGAAAATATTTGACTGGACCTTTGCTTCGAAGGTTTCCTACATATTCTGGGCTAAACAGGAATCAGGTCGATGTAGTTCGGAAAGTTTTGGTAGTTGGGACTGCCGGGGAACTGTGGTTCTTCTGTTACTGTTGCTGCATGCCGTTACCACTGCTTTACTGATCTTCTTATTACACCATTCTAAAAGAAAACAAGAAGCTAGGCTAGCCTACAGATCGCAAGATCCTATCTATATTCAACTTGTTTTTGCCGCCTTACTTTCTTGTTGGCTTGTGTTTCCTCCGGTGCTTCTTTGTTCCGCAAACTTGTGGATGACACTGGCCTTTTGCTTTTTTAAATATCACTTTTCATCGTTCTGCTCAATCCGCTGTGGATACGGCTTCCTTTATCGACCCCTTTGATGCTTCCGCGAAATGCGGCTTTCTTTGGCAAGTCTGTTATGCTGGGGATGACCAAGTTCGAAAGTTGTTCCTCTCCGGATCTGTCTTATCTTTCTTCTGACTCATATGCTTAGGTTTGCGCTGGGAACTCTTTTTATAACCTTCCGCTTCAGGGTGGGTTACTAGTTTCAAAACCTGCAATGCAAAGAGTTTTTTTCGGCCACTGTTGCCTTCTTTCTCACTTCTGAATTTGGCTTTGTGCTGGGGATCTTCTGATGTGACCTTCTGCCTTCATGGTGGGTCACTGGTTTCAAGACCTGTAATGTAAAGACTGAAAAATATTCCTCTTGTTATACATGTGGGCGCCTATTTGCTAAGACATGAAAAATATTCCGCTTATTATACATGTGGGCGCCTATTATCTAAGACATGAAAAATATTCCGCTTGTTATGCCGGTGGGCGCCTACTATCATAAAGATATAAAATTATTCCGCTTGTTATACAAGTGGGTGCCTACTATCATAAAGACATAAAATTATACCACTTATTATATAGGTGGGTGCCTGAACTTCATTAGCAACTTTTAAAAATAAAATGTATTTTGGCAATAATTTATGAAATATGTATTTGACAATGTTTATGCAAGCAGGACCACTTGGGTCAAAATAACCTAGTTGAGGGCGGATAGACCCATAATATCCTATTCGAGGGCGGATAGTCCCATCATATCCTATTCGAAGGCGGATGAACCTAAATATCCTATTCGAGTGCGGACAGTCCCATCATATCCTATTCGAAGGCGGATGAACCTAAATATCCTATTTGAGGGCGGATAGTCCCATCATATCCTATTCGAGGGCGGATAGTCCCATCATATCCTATTCGAGGGCGGATAGTCCCATCATATCCTATTCGAGGGCGGATAGTCCCATCATATCCTATTCGAGGGCGGATAGTCCCATAATATCCTATTCGAGGGCGGATAGTCCCATAATATCCTATTCGAGGGCGGATAGTCCCATCATATCCTATTCGAGGGTGGATAGACCCATCATATCTTATTCGAGGGCGGATAGACCCATCATATCCTATTCGAGGGAGGATAGTCCTATCATATCCTATTCGAGGGCGGATAGTCCCATCATATCCTATTCGAGGGCGGATAGTCCCATCATATCCTATTCGAGGGCAGATAGTCCCATCATATCTTATTCAAGGGCGGATAGTCCCATCATATCCTATTCGAGGGCGGATAGTCCCATCATATCCTATTCGAGGGTGGATAGACCCATTATATCCTATTCGAGGGCGGATAATCCCATCATATCCTATTTGAAGGCAGATGAACCTAAAATATCTTGTTTGAAGGTGGACAAACCTGATACGTCCTGTTTGAAGGTGGACAAACCTGATATGTCCTATTCGAAAGTGGACAAACCTGACATAGGGTGCCTAATTGTGTGATTACCAAGATCGATGCAGCTCATAAAGCTTGATATGAGGTAGAGATCTTGAGATAGACATAGCTTCCGTCCCTATTCTTAAATCCAAGAAAATTTTGCCAGTTTACATTGCGGTGAGTGATCGTGCCACTCCTATTGGGGATGGATTTTTCCTTATATCTTGAATTGATTTCCTCGTTTCTCCGAGAAAATTTTCAACAATGGCAGAAAATTTTCTGCCCCAATTTTGGTGATCTTCCTTGTGGCATGACTTTCTGCTATCAATAGCTTTTTCTTTTCCTGTTTCAAATCAAAGAAAATTTTGTTAGTTTAAAATGTTGTGAGTAGCGGTGCCACTCCTATGGGGGATGGTTTTTCCTTTTCCCCTTTCCCTCGCTTTGCCTTCTCAAAACTTGTTGGGGAATGATGTCATTTGCTGGGGATGATATTCCTGCTGGAGGTAGGTTTTCCATTTATCCCTTCCCCGTTCTGTGTTTCTCCACTTGCTGGGGTTATTTTGTTGAAGATGAATTTTCCTTTCTTCCTTTCCCATTTTGTGTTGTCCGACCACCTCGGAACTTGCTGGAGATAACACTGCTGGGGGATTTTCATTTCCTCAAAATTGGTGTTTTACTATTCTGAAGGCTGTTGGGAATGACACCGGTTCAAAGACCACTTCCCTTAAGGCTTGTCTTATCTTCCTTCTTCCCTAAGTGAGACTTGACTTCCAGAAAATTTTCAAAATGAAAAGAAATTTTTTTGCCCCAGTTTAATAAT
>JASVEL010003831.1:0-230690 GCA_032618575.1 Nicotiana noctiflora
AAAATAAGATGAACAAAACAAATATTATAACCAACACTTTAAATCAATAACAACAATCTGAAAAATAGAAATGAACAATACGAAAATCATAACCAACACTTTAAACCAAAAACAACAATATGAAATTTTGAAATGAACAAGACAAATATCATAACCGACACTTTAAACCAAAATCGATAATCTAAAAAATAAAAATGAACAAAACAAGATTACAACCAACACTTAAAATCAAGAACAATAATAAAATATAGATCAAAAGAAGGAAAAAAAATTAAAAAGAACAATCTGAAAAATTGAACGAACCCATATCGAACTCGGATCTTGGTGGATGTTGTTGTTCGTTCATGGAGTTTCGCCACTGCTCGTTCGTTGACGACGGACATCAGATGAAGACGATGACAATGACGCCTCCGGACAGTTGGGGTAATGAACTGCTCCATAACTGCTAGACACGATGATGGACAGCAAGGTAACGGGCGACGACGACGCCATGACTACTGTCGGCGACGAACAACATGGTGACGACTCACCATGACTGTTGCTAGGCGACAGAACTGCTGGACGAATGACGCTGGAGATGATGAAGACGCAGCAGCTGAAGACAAAGCTACTGGACGACGAGATTACGCCGGACGTGAAGAAGAAAGGACGAGTTGGGCGATCTTAGGACATGGAGCCATGGTCGTTTGGACGAAGGTGACGACGCTGGTCGTCGTTCATTGCTGCTGGACCATGGTGACAGCAACAGGGAAGGGAGAGGTCATCGTACATGGTGGCTGGTGGTCGTTGGCGGTCGCCGGCGATGAGGGCTGGTGGTTGGCGGCTAGGGTTTGGGTTAGGGTTAGGGTTTTGGTCTTGTGTGTATTGGTTGTGGAGAAGAAGACTTAGTTTTCTAAATGAAAGAGAAAAATGTGACAAAAATGAATAGGGAGGCTGCTGAAATTAAGGGTAGGGTTTGGGATATTTGGGTTGGGTAGGGTTAGTTTTTGGGCCTAATTTTAATTCCGAAAATTGGCCCAATCCGAGTTTGCTCTTCTTATTTTTTCCTTTAATTAATAAAATTAAAATTCTAAATTAAGTTATAAACTAAGTTAACTCAAAAAATACTAATTAAACTCATATCATTAATTATTATACACAATAAATATCAATTAAAATAATATTGCACAATTTTGACATTAAATGCTAAAAAATGCAAAATATGTCTATTTTTGCGATTTTCATTTTTGTAAAACAAACTTGATTATTCCTAGTTGTAGAATTAATTCCTAAATGCAAAATGCGACTTATTTTTGTATTTTTTTTTTATTTTTTATTAACTTTAAACAAATAAACACGCACAGATAAATACAAATAATAAAAGAAAAATAACGCAAAATCCACAAAAATCACACACAACCCAAAACTATTTTATTTTGAATTTTTTGGAGTGATTCTCATATAGGGCAAAAATCACGTGCTCACAACTACCCCTCTTTGCTCGGAAATACGGAGAGTTTTCGCGCAAAGATAAGTGAGCGGATACGAGCGATTTTTGCTCATTTGAGTACTCTGTGTGAAGCGTTTTGTTTTTGAAAATATTTGACTGGACCTTTGCTTCGAAGGTTTCCTACATATTCTGGGCTAAACAGGAATCAGGTCGATGTAGTTCGGAAAGTTTTGGTAGTTGGGACTGCCGGGGAACTGTGGTTCTTCTGTTACTGTTGCTGCATGCCGTTACCACTGCTTTACTGATCTTCTTATTACACCATTCTAAAAGAAAACAAGAAGCTAGGCTAGCCTACAGATCGCAAGATCCTATCTATATTCAACTTGTTTTTGCCGCCTTACTTTCTTGTTGGCTTGTGTTTCCTCCGGTGCTTCTTTGTTCCGCAAACTTGTGGATGACACTGGCCTTTTGCTTTTTTAAATATCACTTTTCATCGTTCTGCTCAATCCGCTGTGGATACGGCTTCCTTTATCGACCCCTTTGATGCTTCCGCGAAATGCGGCTTTCTTTGGCAAGTCTGTTATGCTGGGGATGACCAAGTTCGAAAGTTGTTCCTCTCCGGATCTGTCTTATCTTTCTTCTGACTCATATGCTTGGATTTGCGATGGGATCTCTTGTTATAACCTTCCGCTTCATGGTGGGTTACTGGTTTCAAAACCTGCAATGTAAAGAGTTTTTTCGGCCACTGTTGCCTTCTCTCTCACTTCTGAATTTGGATTTGTGCTGGGGATCTTCTGATGTGACCTTCTGCCTTCATGGTGGGTCACTGGTTTCAAGACCTGTAATGTAAAGACTGAAAAATATTCCTCTTGTTATACATGTGGGCGCCTATTTGCTAAGACATGAAAAATATTCCGCTTATTATACATGTGGGCGCCTATTATCTAAGACATGAAAAATATTCCGCTTGTTATGCCGGTGGGCGCCTACTATCATAAAGATATAAAATTATTCCGCTTGTTATACAAGTGGGTGCCTACTATCATAAAGACATAAAATTATACCACTTATTATATAGGTGGGTGCCTGAACTTCATTAGCAACTTTTAAAAATAAAATGTATTTTGGCAATAATTTATGAAATATGTATTTGACAATGTTTATGCAAGCAGGACCACTTGGGTCAAAATAACCTAGTTGAGGGCGGATAGACCCATAATATCCTATTCGAGGGCGGATAGTCCCATCATATCCTATTCGAAGGCGGATGAACCTAAATATCCTATTCGAGTGCGGACAGTCCCATCATATCCTATTCGAAGGCGGATGAACCTAAATATCCTATTTGAGGGCGGATAGTCCCATCATATCCTATTCGAGGGCGGATAGTCCCATCATATCCTATTCGAGGGCGGATAGTCCCATCATATCCTATTCGAGGGCGGATAGTCCCATCATATCCTATTCGAGGGCGGATAGTCCCATAATATCCTATTCGAGGGCGGATAGTCCCATAATATCCTATTCGAGGGCGGATAGTCCCATCATATCCTATTCGAGGGTGGATAGACCCATCATATCTTATTCGAGGGCGGATAGACCCATCATATCCTATTCGAGGGAGGATAGTCCTATCATATCCTATTCGAGGGCGGATAGTCCCATCATATCCTATTCGAGGGCGGATAGTCCCATCATATCCTATTCGAGGGCAGATAGTCCCATCATATCTTATTCAAGGGCGGATAGTCCCATCATATCCTATTCGAGGGCGGATAGTCCCATCATATCCTATTCGAGGGTGGATAGACCCATTATATCCTATTCGAGGGCGGATAATCCCATCATATCCTATTTGAAGGCAGATGAACCTAAAATATCTTGTTTGAAGGTGGACAAACCTGATACGTCCTGTTTGAAGGTGGACAAACCTGATATGTCCTATTCGAAAGTGGACAAACCTGACATAGGGTGCCTAATTGTGTGATTACCAAGATCGATGCAGCTCATAAAGCTTGATATGAGGTAGAGATCTTGAGATAGACATAGCTTCCGTCCCTATTCTTAAATCCAAGAAAATTTTGCCAGTTTACATTGCGGTGAGTGATCGTGCCACTCCTATTGGGGATGGATTTTTCCTTATATCTTGAATTGATTTCCTCGTTTCTCCGAGAAAATTTTCAACAATGGCAGAAAATTTTCTGCCCCAATTTTGGTGATCTTCCTTGTGGCATGACTTTCTGCTATCAATAGCTTTTTCTTTTCCTGTTTCAAATCAAAGAAAATTTTGTTAGTTTAAAATGTTGTGAGTAGCGGTGCCACTCCTATGGGGGATGGTTTTTCCTTTTCCCCTTTCCCTCGCTTTGCCTTCTCAAAACTTGTTGGGGAATGATGTCATTTGCTGGGGATGATATTCCTGCTGGAGGTAGGTTTTCCATTTATCCCTTCCCCGTTCTGTGTTTCTCCACTTGCTGGGGTTATTTTGTTGAAGATGAATTTTCCTTTCTTCCTTTCCCATTTTGTGTTGTCCGACCACCTCGGAACTTGCTGGAGATAACACTGCTGGGGGATTTTCATTTCCTCAAAATTGGTGTTTTACTATTCTGAAGGCTGTTGGGAATGACACCGGTTCAAAGACCACTTCCCTTAAGGCTTGTCTTATCTTCCTTCTTCCCTAAGTGAGACTTGACTTCCAGAAAATTTTCAAAATGAAAAGAAATTTTTTTGCCCCAGTTTAATAATCTTCCTTGCACCACACTTCTCTGCCATCAATGATATTTCCTTGCCTTGCATAATAATTGGAAAGTTGGTGGCAAGTTTTGAAGTCATTTCTCACTTGTTCTGACTAGACAGACTTTGATTAGGGAATTTTTGATAAAAATGAGAAAGATAAAAAGAAGCAAAAAAAGAAGACAAAGGAAATAATGACTCTCTAACAAGAAATAACTATAAAAACTTATCAAACGCGGATACCAACTCTACTGGTCATGGCATGCATATATGGCCTATCCTTCGTCGTTAATCGCCTTTCACAATTTCTGTCTTGTGATTTCCATCTGATTATCACCTTTATTCGACTTGTAGTGCCCAAAGGGTTTTCACTTTCAAGCCTCTCTCATTTTGCTTTTCTCTCAGCTTTCGTCGCCTTATGGTGCCTGTGAAGTTTTCACCGGTAAGACTCTCTCATTTGTATTACTTTTTAGCTAGGGATTTGGGTGTCACTGCTAAGACTCTTTCGTATTTCTTTTATGCTGGGGATCAGTGTCTTTTCTGCTGGGAATCAGAGTGTTATGTTCTGATAAGACTTTTCTCAATTGCCTGACTTGGACTATGTTGAAGATTGGTCAAAAGGTCTTTCTTTGGACCGTAATGTGGATTTGGATAGGTCTAGAAAGAAAGAGTATTAAAGTCTCAAAACAAATCAACTTTGGGTTCAAAATTTTACAACCTTCGGACCCGGATTTATTTATAATAAACATAATTTTTTTTGTCCCAGTTTCTTGCTTGGGGATTTTGATTTTTTATTTACACTATGACCGAGTTGTGAAGCGCCTACGTATCTTCTTTGAGGAATCAGGTCAAACGTAGTTCCCAATTCCTCATTTTTCTAGTTTTCCTTTTCATTTTTTTTCTTTTTCTTTTCTATCTTTTTGTTGTTTTTGTTTTGTTTTTCTTTATCTTCCACGTTTGTGTTTCTAATTTTTTGCTACTGATTCCGAAGGAGAGGTATGAAAGAAAACACATAAGGCTCAAAGAGTTAGCGAAGGATAAAGTGTTTGGGTAGCAGAACAAAATGCCTTCGTCATTCCAATCTTCAAAACATGCCTAAGTGCAAAAAACACAATTAACATTCGTTATATCTTTAAAGCACTGTTGGGCAATACTCTCATTTTCACTATTATGAACGACCCCATGTCAATTTGGCCAGCTTGCCTTTACGGTTTTCTTCATGTTTTGCTTGTCCCAGTTTCACATGACTCGGGCTCCAAATAATCTCAAATCGTTTTTATTTCTTTTAAATGCCCCGATCATCTTCCAATTGCTTCATGATTTACTTTTACTATTAGGCCAAAATTATGTGCGGATGCCATGTCACTAGAATTGGCGTTTGAACAAAAGATAAATCTAAAGATAAAAAGAACTACACAAAGAAGATGACTAGGGTAACAAATGACCGAAAGTTTCATTAGACGAACGGCGAAACAGTTCAATAACAAAACAAACCAAAGTACAACCCTGAAATGAAACTTGACAAAACTAAGCAAACTGCAATGACAAAAATGGAAGGATAAGAGGGTTTGACTACAAGACAAAATCTAGATTACACCCCTGAAAATAACCTGGACAACAGAAATGACAACAAAATAAACTACCAAAACTCCTCCTAATTACCAACTTATGCTGATTGGTTTTTCCTTAGAATATGGTCCCACTATCACGGATTAGGCTTCTTAATTTTCCCCTCCCTTGTGTACCAATTTGATCTTATGGGTCTAATGGTGAGCTGGCAATGGACTCTGATTGATGTTGGGTACCTCTGGTGTCTTAACCTCAATCTTGTTAGTGTCAATAAGATTTTGCACTGCATGTTTCAACTTTCAACACTTCTCGGTATCATGTCCAGGAGCCCCTAAACAGTACTCACAGCTTACTGAGCGATCCATATTTTGGGGTAGGGGATTTGGCAATCTTGGCTCAATAGAACTTAACAAGCCTAACTGCCTTAATTTGTGGAACAAAGCAGTATAGGTTTCTCCCAACTCAGTGAATGTTCTTTTTACCCTTTCATTTCTGAAAACCTGATTCCCGCGGAAACCTGGTCCTGGAGGGTTCTTGTAAGCCCTTGGTGGTGGATATATGTTCTGCAGAGGGTGATTTGGGTGGTGGGGTCTGGATTGGTAGTGAGGGGAAGGACCTTTCGATCTTGACCAAGTACCTGCCTCTACCATTGCAACTTCTTCGCTCTTTTTCTTCCCAAGTGCAACCCCCGCGCCGCTCTAAGTGGCCTGAGTTGTTGCTTTTATCGCGAAATAGCTCAGGATCTTATTGGACTTAAGTCCCTCCTCTATCATACCGCCATTTTTACCACTTCGTTGAAAGATTTGCCAACTGACGTCACCAAGTGGCCAAAGTAAGTTGGCTTTAGAGTTTGCAGAAAGTAGTCCACCATTTCCCCCTCTCTTATCGAAGGATCAACTTTTGCTGCCTGATTTCTCCATTGGAACCCAAATTTCTGGAAGCTCTCCCCAGGTTTCTTCTCTAGCTTTAGCAATGTGAGACGGTCTGGGACTATCTCAAGGCTGTATTGGAAATGTCCTGCGAAGGCTTGTGCCAGATCATCCCAGGTGTACCACATGCTCGGATCTTGTCTTGTATACCATTCCAATGCCGTCCCACTCAAACTTTGGCCAAAGAAAACTATTATAAGCTCGTATTTGCCTCTTGCTCCCCTCATCATGCTACAAAAACCTTGTAAATGGGCAATAGGGTCACCATGCCCTTCATATAAATCGAATTTGGGCATCTTGAATCCCGCCAGAAATTGGACGTCAGGGAAAGGGCATAGATCCTTGTAGGCTACGCTGACCTTGTTGCCTAACCCATGTATGTTCCTAAAGGATTGCTTCATGATTTTAAACTTTCGCATCATCTCGTCCTACTCTGGACTCTTAGTCGGCCTTTCAATTTCCCCCGGGATCTCAAAGTTGGGATTATATGTATGTGGCTCAAGTGCTTTGAATGTGGGTTCAGGGGGGTAATATTGTGTTTCGTGAGCCTAAAACAACGACTCACTAGACGATCTGTGCAATGGGGCTGGTGGAGGCGCCATAAAGACGGGAACCTTTGGTGGATGAGGGTTTTGATTGGGCGGTGGAACTTGGGGATCATAGGGATTTCTTCCCTGGTAGTAGTGGTGACTTAGGAAGCTTGTCGACGGACCAGGGGGAGGATGTTCCGGAGTTTGAGCCGGTGGGAGAGTAGGAGAATTGGGAAGCATCGGTAATAGTTGCCCTCTAGCCTAGGCTATGTGCATTTCTGTTATCTGTCGCCTTAACATGTCTACTTCTTCCTTCATCGTTTGCATTTTCGTTTTTTCCTCTTTGATGCTTTTGTCCGAACCAGACATGCTTTTCGGAATGGGGCCTTTGGATATCATGTGGTTATGGTAATCTGCTAGAACGTCCTAACAAACTAACTGTTTGAAATCTTCTGAAAAAACAACAAATATGGTTTGCATTAGAGTTTAACACATATTGTACTTACACGTTGGTATGCAATGTACCTAGGCAGTTTGACTGTTTCTATCATGCCTTTTTCTCTTTTTTTTTTTGCTTTTTAGTTGCGGTCGAATCTTATGGAGATTTCCTATATATCATGACCCCACATGAATCAGACCGTGCGAAGTTCGGACTGATACACGGTAAATAACAATAAAACACTTTTTTTTATAGTACAACAAACTCGATAATGCAGGTTTAAAATCTGACTATACTTAACAGACTTTGATGAAAAGACAACCTACAGACTTGAAAATCAAACACCCACACATAAATGAATTACAAACTCAAAACAAAGGGACAGATTCCTTCCCCTATATGTCAATTGTAACCAAATGACTATTTATGCAAACGTGGCCCCTTCTCTATTCCACATGAATTTTGAAGCCGGGGATGATTATTCTATAACACTTCACAAAATTATCTGTTCTTTTACGAAAATAGCCTTTCGACAACTGAAAGATACTGCAAGTCTATCTTGGCAAGAACGGGGTAAAACACCACCAAAGCTGGCTCGGCTTATTTTGACCAAAAATCCAAACGGCATTCGCAAATAAAATGACACTTTTTTTTCTTGTTTTTTTTATTAAAATGAAAAGACCTGGTTTTGTAAACACGGCCTTTCAGCACCTAGGGGATGAATATTTTAATGCTGTGTGTGTCAATCGGTCAAAATCTCAAAAAAATGACACAAAGGTGGTTGTTTATACAAATCCAGCCTTCCAGCGTCCCTTTCGGGAGCACTCGGCTGTTTTTGACAAAACAACATCACCAAACTTATTTATGACTCTTTTTCTTGTATTTTTTCTTAAAACATAGAAAACTCGATATTGCAAACACGGCCTTTCAGTGCCTCGGGGGCGAAGATTTTAAGGTTGTGTGGGTCAATCAACCAAAACTCTAAAAATTATGACCAAAGGCGGCCGTTTATGAAAAGTCAACCTTCCAGCGTCCCTTTCGGTAACAATCAGCTATATTTTGACAAAGGCGACGCCACCCAACTTAGTTATGACAAGAATTAAAATTTTGACATTTTTATTTTTTGGCTATTTTTGCAAAAGGAGAGGTTGGACCCGATGAGGGTTGCCTACGTATCTCACACCCCGTGAGAATCAAACCAGCGTAGTTCGCCTAATTACACGAATTATTTTTAAAACACGACTTTATTTTTTAATAAATCAAACGACTCTTCTTTTTTTTTCATTTTTTTCAGAATTTTGGTAAAGTTTCGCCACTGTTTTGAAATTGATTTTATAAAAACATGTAATTAATACTCTACACTGCTAAAAAAATTCATTTTTTTCAAAGTTTTCCTATATTTAAGCTTGTCAGCATACATGTCTAAAGCAAATAAATGCGTAAAATAAACAGGATGCAGCAGGACAGTCTTTTTACTTCAGGTTGCTTGTCCTAGACAGGTCCAACCCCAGTGTTAAGTCCCCTAAGTCAAATGCACATGATGCAAATAAACGTTCCTACTAGGGATTCGGCATGAAGTCTTGTCATACTAGGTTTTACTGCCTTGGGTGTTAGGAGCATATTGACTAGCCATAAAACAAGCAGACAACTCGAGTTGGGGAGGGGTAGCGTACCGGGAGAAATGCTTTTCCAGCTTTAGCTACTGGACCCTTCCCGTTCTTAAATACAGGTGACTGATAATCCTTCACCGGGAGCCCAGGCCCACCGGCTTTATCTCAATAAAGAATGGGGCGCGTATCTGCAATTCCCGAGGTTGTATTTAGAAGACTCAGAGGGGGTGCGCAAGAAGACAATTTATAATACAGTTCAACAATATCAAAGCGGTAGTAAGCAGCAATTTGCACATTAAATCAAAAATGTAATAAATATCACATAATAAAGGAAGCCAAATACAACAATTATTTCAAGCTTGAATTTCTAACCCTGAACCAGTGGTTCTTGGTCAGCATTATCCCCAGCAGAGTTATTAGAGCTGTCACACCTCCTTCTGGCTCTACTATACCCCGCGAAGGGCGTGGTAGAGGAGTTTTTCCAATTAAAGGACAATCGAAATGGAATTTATTATTAAAGATCCAGAGTCGCCACTTGGGAGATTTATGGTGTCCCAAGTCACCGGTTGAATCCCGAATCGAGGAAAGGAATGACTCTGTATTACAGTCTGCGTACCAAAAATCCGGATAAGGAATTCAGTTAACCCGGGAGAAGGTGTTAGGCATTCCCGAGTTCCGTGGTTCTAGCACGGTCGCTCAACTGTCGTATTCGGCTTAATTATCTGCTTTTTTGCAATTATGAACTTATGTGCCAATTATTATTTTTGAACCGCTTTTATCATTTATTATATTGGAAAAAAATTACAACGTTGTGAGAATGCATGTCAAATTGCGTCACATAATGTATCCGCAATTTTCAAAATATTCCACCTTCGTTGGGATTAGGATTTGGGTCATATAAATGTGTACCCGAGTTTAGGGAGATAAAATTATTAAATACGCACCTAAAGATACTAACGCGTTATTATTTTTAGAATGCCGTGAAATTCGCTAAACGGCATGTCTGCAGTCTAAGTATTTTTATTATATACAATTCTGAGGGCACCACAATCTATGCATTTTTTTCGGCGAGACTCGTCTCATTTATTTTAAAAGGATGATCTTAAAGTAACTATATTTTTTCTTTTATTAAGTTCGTCTCTAACAATGTTTAAAAAGAAAAGAATAAGAAAAAAAATCCTAATTTATTCACATGCTTCAAACTCATTGTAATCGGCCTTCGAACAGAATTGGTTAATTCTGAAAATAAATATGGCTATGTAGTCTTTTGACAATTATGGGCTCAGGCCCAACATGAGTAGTATAAAATATGGACATGGGCCAATCTTTATTCTAGTTGGGCCTAACTAGCTTATTTTATACATATTTATAGCTTGCAAACTAAAAATGGGGTTATTTTTATTAACAAATATTCTGCCAATTTAAAGTGGTATTCTACTTAAAGGGGAAAGAACTTAAAAATCTGATTTCTTATCCTAAGTCATTTGCATGTTGAAATTAACCAATTATATATAATTAAACAATATTCCTCAAAAATTTGATATTTTATCCTAAGTGATTTAAATGCTGAAATTATCCAATTGTATCTAATTAAACTATATTACTATAAACTTCAAAATAACCTTTTGTTTACTGGTAACTATTGGATTATACAAGAATAGACTAAATAGCCTAAAATGTTTATGATATTTTCCAAAAAAAAAAATTATAATAACATAAAATAGCCTATCTCTCCATTAATCCCTTTCAACTAGCATATATGGGAAGTTCGTACACTAAACTACTATAAAGTGTCCATCTATACATAAACAGACATCTACATGATTCGAAAGGAATAAATATTCTAATGCATATACAAAATAAGTAAACAACTACAATAAGTTTAAAATTTCAGATCTTCATTTTTTCTTTGCATTCATGCTTCAATTTTCAGCTTACAAGAACCAATTGTATCAGTTGTGTACCTGACATTTGGAAAGCAGAGAAGAAGATAGTCAACAGTAGCAAAGCAACAACACAACAATAATAGTAGGGCACCAGCAACCGGTATAATCAAACAAATACCCAATGCAGATTTGAAACCAGAGGAAAAACCAGCAGAAAAATCAAGGGAACAGTAGCAAAAATTTTAATAACACTCAATGGAATAATAACCCAACACTTAACTATTTTCTGAAATCTGAAATCTAGTACGAAAACTTCAGCCTTAATGTCACCCTTTTAGCTCTATTATTTCTGAAAATAAATTCTATTTTTCCAATTTTTTGCCAAAAAGAAACTCTCAATCTTTTTCTCAATATTTCAGTACTTAAGTTTTGTCCCTTTAATATCCAAAATCCAGTTTTTTTAAAGACTAATATTGACCATTTTTTAATCAAACCTTTTACTTTCAGCCTGTTTTTATTCTCTTCCCATGTGCCTTTGCACCCTTTTATCATTAAATCCTCTTGTTTCTGATTTCCAGCCTTTAAAGCCATTAGGCATGGTGTATTTTTGCACTACAAATCCCCTTTTTGTTTAAAGTATTCATTAGTTAATGGCATAGTGAATATTCTTACTGGCAGACCACTAACACTAAATATTTTAAATCTTCTAACATCCAAAAATACCCCTGAAAAACCCCTTAACAATTTGTATTTAAACCTCTCTGATTTACAACTACACTGATTATTAGCTACTAGTGACTACACAGCTATAACCAATCCTTAAGTCAAATTCTCACAAATAACTCAAGAAGAAAAATTTGACCGAATAAAAAGTCTTGAGGAAGAAGAAGAATTAATGAACAAAACAAGATTACAAACAACACTTTAAATCACAAATCGACAATCTGAAAAATAAGATGAACAAAACAAATATTATAATCAACACTTTAAATCAATAACAACAATCTGAAAAATAGAAATGAACAATACAAAAATTATAACCAACACTTTAAACCAAAAACAACAATCTGAAAATTTAAAATGAACAAGACAAATATCATAACCAATACTTTAAACCAAAATCGATAATCTGAAAAATAAAAATGAACAAAACAAGATTACAAGCAACACTTTAAATCAAGAATACTAATAAAATATAGATCAAAAGAAGGAAAAAATTTTAAAAGAACAATCTGAAAATTTGAACGAACCCATATCGAACTCGGATCTTGGTGGATGTTGTTGTTCGTTCTTGGAGTTTCGCCACTGCTCGTTCATGGACGACAGACAGCAGTTGAAGACGACGACAACAATGCCTCCGTACAGTTGGGGTAACAGACTGCTCCATAACTACTGGACACGACGACGGACCGCAAGGTAACAGGTGACGACGACGCCATGATTGCTGCCGTCGACGGACAACATGGTGACGACTCGGCATGACTGCTGCTAGGCGACGGAACTGCTGGATGAATGACGCTGGTGACGATGAAGACGCAGCAGCTGAAGACAAAGCTACCGGACGACGAGACGACGCCGCACATGAAGAAGAAAAGACGAGCTGGGCGGTCTTAGGACATGGCAGCCATGGTCGTTTGGACGAAGGTGATGACGCTGGTCGTCATTCATGGTTGCTGAACTATGGTGACAGCGACACGGAAGGGAGAGGTCATCGTACATGGTGGCTGGTGGTCGTTGGCGGTGAAGGCTGGTGGTTGACGGCTAGGGTTTGGGTTAGGGTTAGGGTTTTGGTCTTGTGTGTATTGGTTGTGGAGAAGAAGATTTAGTCTTCTAAATGAAAGAGTAAAATGTGACAAAAATGAAAAGGGGGCTGCTGAAATTAAGGGTAGGGTTTGGAATATTTGGGTTGGGTATTTTGGGCCTAATTTTAATTCTGAAAATTGGCCCAATCCGAGTTTGCTCTTCTTATTTTTTTTCTTTTCTTTTAATTAATAAAAATAAAATTCTAAATTAAGTTATAAATTAAGTTAACTAAAAAAATACTAATTAAACTCCTATCAATAATTATTATACACAATAAACACCAATTAAAATTTAATTGCACAATTTTGACATTAAATGCTAAAAAATAGGAAATATGTCTATTTTTGTAATTTTCATTTTTGTAAAACAAACTTGATTATTCCTAGTTGTAGAATTAAATCCTAAATGTAAAATACGACTTATTTTTGTATTTTGTTTTTTATTTTTTATTAACTTTAAACAAACAAACACGCATAGATAAAAGAAAAATAATGCAAAATCCACAAAAATCACACACAACCCAAAACTATTTTATTTTAAATTTTGGGAGTGATTCTCATATAGGGCAAAAATCACGTGCTCACAAGCAGAACTATGACATCTCAGGTTGGGACATCCATCAACAGTTGCTATGCAACATTTCCTAGCCTAAAGAGTAAAGTCAATAACACAATACAAGAGAATTCCTCAGTATGCCCAACGGCAAAGCAGATCAAGTTATGCTTTCCTATTTGTAAGAGTAAGTATAGTAGTATTTTTCAATTGATTCATGTTGATGTATGGGGTCCATGTAGAAAGCCAACATTTGATAGAAAATAATATTTTTTTACTATAGTATATGATTACAGCAGATACACTTGGGCTTGTTTGATTCAATCCAAATGTGAAGTTTCAATTGTACTTAAGGACTTCTTAGTGATAGTCAAAAATCAGTTTGGTGTTTGTGTAAAGATACTGATATCAGATAATGGCACAACATTTTTTAGTTCACAATGTAATGAGATGTTGTCTTCCTATGGCATAGTTCATCAGAGTAGTTGTGTCTTTACGCCTCAACAAAATGAAGTAGTAGAGAGAAAGCATAGATACATTTTAGAGGTAGCAAGGGCTCTTAAAATACATAGTTCAGTTCCAACTAAATTTTGGGGGAGTGTTTGAAAACTACAGTGTATTTGATTAATAAATTCCCACTGCAGTACTAGATGGAAAATACCCTATACATTGCTTTATGGTAAAGAACCTAGGCTAGATCATATAAGGGTGTTTGGTTGTTTGTGCTATGCAAGCAGCTTGCCCAGGGGAGATAAACAGGCCCCAAGGGCAAGGAGGACATTTCTGATGAGATGCTCTAAGGTTCAAAAGGGATACAAGCTATTTGATATGGATACCAAAACCTTTTTTGTCAGCAAGGATATAAGTTTTAGAGAAAATATCCTTCCTTTCATAGCCATGCCCGTTGAACATGAGGAGGAAGTCTTGTTCATGTAAATAAATGATGCTAAATCATCACCAAATCATTCTCTTGTGATGCAGATTGACCATGATAACACTCCAGCAGCAGCAGAACCAACAGGGCAAATAGAAGCTAAAACTACCACTCATAAGACAAATGGAGTAGATAGCACATCACCTTCTCAACATGCTGATGATGATGTTGATATTGGTGATTCAATAGAAACACCTAGTACTTTATTACAAGAGGTTGGATCTATGAAAGAGGAACCTCATATACAGAACAACCTACCACTACTGAAGTAGTTGAAGACATTGGAAGAGGAAAGAGGATCACAAAGCCGTCAATATGGCTTAAAGATTATGTAACCTCTAAAAGTAATGCCCATACTTGATCATTCTTCGTCAGCAACTATGTGGAGTATGGTCAGTTATCCACAGGATACCCAAGAATACCTGAGTTTGTTCTTAGCACCCACAGAGCCCAAGAATTTTAAGGAAGTATCTCAAGATCAAAAATGGATTGAAGTTATGTAGTAGGAAGTCAATGCCTTAGAGCAAAATCAAACCTGGGAATTGGTGGATCTCCCCAAGGGAAAGTAGGAAGTTGGTTCAAAATGGGTGTACAAAATTAAGTACAAACCAATTGGTGAAGTAGACAAGTACAAAGACAGACTTGTAGTAAAAGGATACACTCAACAAGATGGTTTAGACTATCACGAGACTTTCTCACCAGTGGCTAAAATGGTGATTGTTAGAACAGTGATCGGTGTTGCAGCCTCAAAGAATTGGCCTCTCTTCCAGATGGATGTAAACAATGCATTTCTACAAGGTGACCTATTAGAAGAAGTCTATATGTATCTACCTTAGGGGTTTCAAAAGTAGGGGGAGTATAAGGTGTGTAAGCTGTTGAATTCACTGTATGGCTTGAAACAAGCTTCCAGACAGTGGAATATAAAACTTACATATGCCTTACAATCAGCTAAATACATTCAAAGTCCATATGATCATTCTTTGTTCACAAAGAAGGAAGGTGAAGAGATAGTCATCGTCCTAGTGTATGTGGATGATTTGCTTATCACTGGGAACAACAAACTACTAATTGACCAAGCAAAGAGTACACCGCCTAACAACTTCAACGTCAAGGACCTAGGTGAATTAAGGTATTTCCTAGGGATTGAAGTTTTGAGATCACGTGATGGCATATTGCTCAATCAAAGAAAATACACCCCTGAGCTTATTTCTGAAGTAGGCTTGAGTGGAGCTAAACCTATGAATACACTTTTGAAAGTGAATGCTAAGTTCACCGCTGTGGATTATGATGAACATGTGGGGGGTGTAACAGATCCTATTCTTCCAGATGTTACCCCTTATCAGAAGCTAGTTGGGAAACTGGTTTATCTAACCATTACTAGACATGACATTAGCTTTGTTGTACCTTTGGGAAGCAGCTCTTAGGCTGGTTAGATATTTAAAAGGATCACCAGGTCAAGGGATCTTGATGAAGAACAACCCCTGCGCAGAGCTAACCACATTTTGTGACAGTGATTGGGCAGACTGCCCAAACACTAGAAGGTCTATAACTAGTTACATAATAAAGTTAGGGGACTCCATCATATTATGGAAATCAAATAAGCAACATATTGTGAGTCGAAGCTCAGCAGAGGCAAAGTATAGGAGCATGGTAGTTGTAGTTTTAGAAGTAATATGGATAACGGGATTGTTGAATGAACTGAATACATTTGTCACCACACTTGTGAGGCTGTTTTATGACTGTAAAGCAGCCAAACAAATTGCCTCCAATCCCATCTATCATGAAAAGATGAAGCATATTAAGATTGATTGTCACTTTGTGAGAGGCAAGATCAAAGAATGGTTGATATTGCCTGAACATGTCAATACTCAACATCAACGAGTAGACTTGTTAACTGAAGGTTTGGGAACTACTCAGCATCAACATCTTCTATCCAAGCTTGGAGTGCACGATATATTCCAACCATCAGCTTGAGGGGAAGTATTGAAATCAATAGCTGCTACTGTTGCTTACATGGGATTAGGTGTGGTTAATTACTTAGAACATGGGATTAGCTGAGGTTAATTACTTAGATAGTATTAGAGGTCTGTTTAGCTGTCAAAAAAGTGGTTAGAGGTGTAGTTAGAAGTTAGTTTATTGCACATGTTGTGCACGAGAGATTCAGCTCCTTCATCTATAAAAGGAGCAAATTTGTACCTTTCAGCTAAGTGAAAAATTATTTTCTCTCCTCTTCCTTCTTCTTCATTTCAGATCTTATATTCTAGAGAGTTCTTCCTGCATGTTCCCTAATGTCACTACTCCATTGATAGAGCAGTGAGAGCTTCGTCTTGGTTACCAATTTTACATAAGGTGTAAGAGTAACGTCCGTATTCGGTATTTTAAAGAGCAGGAGTGCACCACTACTTTAAGATAAATATTGTTTGATTTTTGACAATAGAATTTTTTTATGATGATCCAAGTTGACGAGCAAACACTAATTAATATTATAATTATTAGTATTATAAATGGCCTCGACGAGTTATTATACTTTGAAAACTATCAATAATAGCATTATTGTTTTAAATATCTTGATCACGCCCAACTATGCTTATAAAAAGGACTATGCGGACGTTGGAAATATAACCTGAGTATTGTGCCTAGAGTCGAATCCACAGCGAATTAACCTATCAATCACTATCTTTAGACCTGCTAAACTCTTTAGAATCAGTTTCCCAAATATTGAGAATCACAGTTGGTAGTGTTAACAGTCACTAATAGTTGTAAACTAAAGATGCTAAGTTGTAAACAATAATGAGAAAGCACTAGAGTAATGATTCCCCTATTGATAAAATTCCTTATGTTTATGCTTCATACAAATTCACCAACACATTCTATCAATCATGAACATTCTTCTTACCGTAAATCTCTTTCGAGTAATTACAGTAATTTACTAAGTTCACTCTCCCGAGATACATTAGCCAGCTTTGCTTATCAAAGTTCACTTAAGTTTACACCCAAGGCCTTGTTATCCCTAATCCCGCCTTTAAACCCGCAGTTATAGATCCATCTTATACTTTGGGAGTGGTGTTGTTAAACATTCACCTAAATATGCACTCTCTCCCGAGTTATGCATACTAAATAGGCACGACTAATTAAGGATACTGTCAATTAACTACAACTAACACGCAGTTGAACAAATAAAAATTAAAACTGGCAAATTGTATTCACATAAACAAGAAGTTCGTGCCTCAATAGGTTCCATCAAAACCCTAGACAAAAGATTTAGCTACTCATAACTATGGGTAAATAAACTAGAATAATATTCATCATGAAAATTGCAAGAAAAGTAAAGAAGAAGGAGATATGATATTTTGGGGTGATCTCTCACAATTGTTTTCCTTGCCAAAACACTCTCCAAAACAATACATGCCTCCTTTGGGTGAAGTCTAGTGTTTAAAATAGGGTTTTGGGCTAAAAATCCCGTGTTTTGCACTTAAGTCCCTGAACTTTTCCGCCTCTGCTGCGGTTTTGCCGCGGCTATGGTAGAACCGCGGCCAAACATGCTCTCTGTTTCTCCAGTTGTCTGCAAATGCACACTACCGCAATTTTGCCGCGGTTACGGTGGAACCGCGGCCAAACTTCCCCAGGTCTGGCTTGAGCTGTCATCGCGTGGTTCACTTGGCGGATATTTTACAAGTGGCCTTTTTTTCTCCGTATTTGATCCCAAAAGTACTACATAGTCTTCTCTTATCATATATAACCTGCAAAGCATGAAAAGCGCTAATCAAAGCATTTTGCTATCATTTTTATCATCAAAATCTTACAAGAAGGTGGTTCTTCAGGGATAATTATAGTTAAATTCACCTATTATCATATCTTATGTTCTATATATCAAGCTAAACATCATTAAAATATTACATAGATCTTTTTATGTACTTCTATTTCTCTATAGATATGCGATTTGCATTATGTTTTTGCTTATATTGGGAGGGGGGGGGGGTTTAAGATTAATTTTATTATCTTTTCCCAATACTTCATTTCTTGTCCAAATATTTTAAAAAAAAATTGAGAGATTAGCATTCCAGTTTTGAAAATGTTTTTTTCAACGAACACTTACAATTTACTATTATCAGTGATAATTTTCAAGGGGAAAAGATGGGATCATATTTCATGAAATATTTAGTGAGAATTTTCTTTTTAAAGAATGACTTATAAGAATTGTGAGTATTAGCTAAAATCAAAATAAAATATATATTAAAACTATAAGATTGTCTCTCCACATAGAAGATGAAATTATCTATCCTAATTACAAAATCTGAATATTGTTATAAACAAAATTGTATTTATGGTAAATGTCTATATTTAGAGAGATTATAGAGTTTATTACTTGGTGGCTAAGTCACCATTTCCCTATAAATAGAGGGTTTTATTCCATTGTAATTCATCCCAAAATTCAATAAGAATTTTCTCTCCCTACTTTTATCTACAATATTGTTCTTCTTCTTTTATTGTTTCATAACACGTTATCAGCACGAGACTCTAACCAATTGAGTAGAAGCTTTGGGATTATGATTGTCAGGTATTTTATGAACTTCCTTCATGATTAATTTCTGAATTTATGGTAAGTATTTTACTTTTCTCTTTCAAATTCTTGACATTCTATAATTTGATTTTAAATACAAGAAAAGACGATAAATTTTGATTCTAATGGAGTTTGAAAAAAAATTATAACCGCCCAAAGTGGTAAATTTTTTATGCCTTGTCATGATTAAATTCATGTATGATTGTGGGCAAAGAAGTGAAAACCCGTCCCATTGAATTTGCTCCATTCTCATTCCCTTTAGAGAATGTGATTGCAGTATGTAATAAGTCTGAAAGAAAACAAGATTATTACTATGAATATATCAACGGATGTGGACGTGGCAATAGACAAAATTATAATCTTCATTATCGTGGTAATGAGAACAATAAGGATTCTCAAAATAATCATTCACTCTATGAAGTTGATGTTTGTCATTGATTTGACATGAGATTTTGTAAAGCACATATAGATGATTATGGTCCATTCATGATTTGAATGTGACAACATGCGAGTTATGAATACATATTCATTCTTCAAAGAATACGAACGTGCTAGTGATAGTGAATATACCACACTCACCTGTAGAAGGAGGCTTGAGATGATATAAGAAAGGCATGAATGGTCATTGGTCACGTACCTACTGTACGCCAAAATATTTTGGCATTGTGATTATTAAAAGTGAATAGTAATGTAAGAAACAGGTCTTGCACATAATTTTGACGATAACCACAATGATATAACTTTCTCTTTAATAAAGATATTCACCATATGGATGTTGATGAATATGTGGTAGTACCAAATTAATTGAGAGCTCTGGAAGAGCCAATTATTAATATTTTGGAGAAACACAATTGATTACCAATAAGGTATTGTATTGTAGTAAGTCTCAAAGAAACATATTCAGTTTCCAAAGTATATGCGAAAGCGGTTGATTATATTGAGACTATAAATAAAGAAAAAATTTAATATCTTCTATTACTACAACTTGTAGCTGGGTAATATGTATGTGAAAAGTTACCTACTTTATTCTCCAATTTGTACTACATAAATAAAGAATACCACAATGAAGTGGATATTGATATAAAAACTCATATCATAATAAATTTGGAGTTTATTCATAATTGCACTCATCATGGTGTAAATATGAAGTTTATCAATATTGATAATTTATTCAGTTTGAATAATTGGTTTAGCCATATCAATTTAAGTATGATGTGCAAAAATAAAACAGAATTTACATGGCTAAATATTAAAGAACTAGAAAGCTTTTTACGAATTCCCTTACATTGCGTGTTCTCATTAATTAGTAGACCAATTATAATTGGGATTGAATCCCATGAATGCTGGAAATATAAAAGGTGAATATGAGCTCATTCACCTGCCATGTATACCACATAAGATGCATCTATGAGATGGTTGCATGTGCGATTATTATTAACCTGCAACATGGTATTTGCGAGGTAACTTGCTCAATAATTTAATTTAGAGCATATTCCAGATTTTCTATTCAAGAAGTTCATCTTGATAAGTTGGTTTACATCACAACTGGTTTAGCAAAATAATTTATTGAGTGTCTCCACTTAATAGCTAAACAATTGCTTATGAGAACAAAGTTATATATATATCAATTTGATATACGTTATATACGAAAGTATATTATTTTTTCCCTTCACAAGTGGTTCATGGTCAGGAACCAAATAATTTCATCTTATTATTATTGATGTGTAGTGTATATTTTAATTAACACCATAACGCACAAAGATGAGCTCTCAAAGTTAAGGAAACAAGTTAGTTTTTCTAACATGAGGGGGAGACATGATAAGTAGTTGAGAAAAAGTTACGTGGAATAAATTATCATTTGTTCATATAGATCTTCAAATAAGATAATATGAACTTGAAGTTTATAAAACAATAATTCATTTGCAATATATTGCAAAGCATGCCAGACGCATTTGCTGACCCAAAGAAAGTAACTATATTCTCATTGCAAATGCTCATGTAAAGTCCTAGAAGGACGAAGTCTATAGTGCGCTTAAAGCATATAGACAAATCGGTTTCAAATAAACTTTTTGACAAAGAATATGAGCAAATGATCAAAATGATCATAATAAAGGAGGCAACTGATCTAGAAGATCCCATGACATAACACTTCATAAAATCTCATGAGAGATTCAAGTACCTGAATATATGAATGAAGAGATCTCTATGTTATGTCTTTATGAAAAATAAGGAGGTTGGAACCGATATCAAATGGTTGCCAACTACATCTATGATAGCGCTAAATATATATGAGGATCTTAAGTCTAGAAAAATAATTCAAGTAGAATTGGTTTCACATAAAACCATGTTGTTTTGGACCTACAGTTCAAACACTTGAAAGTATAAAGTCAATGATATGTGCAATCAGTTTTGAATATCTCATTTGTCTAGCATAACATAAAAACTAGATATGCATCTAAAGTCTATTATATGTCTTATATGACTTAATTTATATGACAACCCATGAAGGATTTAAGTTGCTTGAAGCATATACAATTCTTGATCTTGAAGTACCACTTCCTCAATGCAATTTGTACACAACTATAACTATAAGCATGATAATATAATAGAGAGAATACCTCCATAGAGATATTGAAGAGCCATTCTACGATATTTATGACAACATTATATATCTATCAAGAATGATGATTTCAAGGTGCAATATATTCATTTAAGTTAATATGGCTCATTTCTTTATCAAGTCTCTACCAACGATCGCTTGAAGATGTTGAAGTTGGCGCATAATATTGGAATGTGAAGACTCTAACGATGTGAATTGATGCTCTTATAAGGGGGAGTTAATGCGCGTCACACTTTTTCCCAAGGTTTTGTCCCACTGGGTTTCCTTGCAAGGTTTTTAACGAGGCAACCAAAAGGCGTATTGTTAGATATACGTACTCTTTTTCCCTTTCTAGAATTTTTCTCCCAGTGGGTTTTATTTTAGTTAAGGTTTTAACGAGGCACATTATCTGTTGAATAGACATTCAAGGGGGAGTGTTATAAATAGAATTGTATTTATGGTGAATGTCCATATTTAGATAGATTATAGGGTATATTACTTGGTGGCTAAGTCACTATTTCCCTATAAATAGAGAGTTCTACTCCATTGTAATTCATTCCAAAATTCAATAAAAATTATCTTTCTCTTGCTTTTCTTTACAATATTATTTTTTTTCTTTTATTGTTTCATAACAAATATTATAATCTTGAGATAATCTTATTTTGAATGGACCCTTAAGAGTTGTTCAGATTCGGTACTTGCAGATATTTATTATAGGAGTCGGGTATCTCTTCTTTGCCTCAATATACGGGTGAAATTAATTAAATTATAGCAAGTGGTGACTTTTGTGGCCTAGAAGTTATAATTAAATGTCACTTTCTCAAAATTAAATGTCTTCAGACCAAGTGGACATTACACAAGTTCAGACCATTAATTTAATATATTAGAAATAGATGGCCGACTTCAAAAATACAAGGTTACCAAATCTATTGTTGCACCAAATGAAATTCAGCACAATTTCTGGATCATGTGATTGATCCCTAAAGGCCTAATGTCAAACGCTGATTTCTGTGGTTCAGAGAAAATCGTTTAGGACTTAAATTTTTATTCAACTTGAGAACACTCATACCAAATTGATTAACATCTACAGTGCACTACTGCAGAGAATGGTGTATAGGTTTAAATTTGGCAATAACTGATAAATAAGATAAAGAATGGGGTTGATCATGGTATAACAATTGAAGGTTGCTCTCAAGACGGTTGATGCCAAAGACGGGCAACTGAGATGAGGAAGCCGTCACACCTCCTTTTTACCGCTATTACTACATTCCGGGAAGGAAAATAATAAAGGAAGAATAACAACAACAACAACCACCCAGTATATTCCCACAAAGCGGGGTCTGGGGAGGGTAATATGTAGACATGCCTTACCTCTACCCAAGAGGGCAGAGAGGCTGTTTCCAATCGACCCTCGGCGTAGGGGAGAGAAAGGCAAACAAAAGCAAAAACAAAAACAGCATTAGTTACACCAGCATACATCGCATAAATAATTAACTAAACATACGAGACATACGTACCGTAAATATACCTGCATGCAATAGTATTAAAACAATAACTACCATAAATGACTACCAAAAGAGAACGCAAACTAATTCTCTATGGGTGGCCCTACCGCACCTCGCCCACCCCGGGAAAGGAGTTCGAAAAATCTAGTAACCCAAATCTAGGAGCCCCTACCCTACAACCCTGATACTAGACCTCCAGACTTTCCTATCAAGGGTCATGTCCACAAACTAATCCTCTATGGGCGTCCCCACCACACCTCACCCTCCCCGGGAAAAGAGTACGAAAAATCTAGAAGTCCCTATCCTACAACCTTGGTACTAGACCTCCAGACTTTCCTATCGAGGGTCATGTCCTCGGAAATACGCATCCTGACCATGTCCTGTCTAATAACCTCTCCCCAGTATCTCTTAGGCCTCCCTCTGCCTCGCCTCACACCAACCACCGCTAGCCGCTCACAGCTCCTCACCGGGGCATCTGGGCTTCTCCTCCGCACATGCCCGAACCACCGAAGCCTCGCCTCTCGCATCTTCTCGTCCACTAGGGCCACCCCCACCTTCTCCCGAATATCTTCGTTCCTAATCTTATCTAACCCGGTGAGCCCGCACATCCACCTGAGCATCCTCATCTCCGCAACCTTCATCCTCTGAACATGAGATTTCTTCACCGGCCAACACTCCGTCCCATACAGCATGGCAGGTCTAACCACAGCTCTATAAAACTTCCCCTTGAGTTTTCGTGGCACTTTCTTATCACACAAGACTCCTGACGCAAGCCTCCACTTCGACCACCCCGCCGATATACGGTGGGTGACATCCCTGTCTATCTCCCCGTCCCCCTGAATCACCGATCCAAGGTATTTGAAACTATCCCTCTTAGCTATGGCCTGAGATCCAATTATCACGCTCTCTCCCACTTCGCTCGGATCAGCGCTAAACTTGCACTCCAAATATTCTATCTTAGACCTGCTTAGTTTGAAGCCCTTAGATTCGAGAGCCTGTCTCCATTCTTCAAGCCTTCTGTTAACACCGACCCTCGACTCGTCTACCAGGACTATGTCATCAGCAAATAGCATACACCAAGGCACATCCCCTTGAATATGCCTCGTCAAAGCATCCATCACCAAGGCAAACAAGAGAGGGCTAAGCGAAAAACCTTGATGGAGCCCCATAACCACCGGGAAATGGTCTGAGTCGCCACCCACTGTCCTGACCCTAGACTTAGCTCCATTGTACATGTCCTTGATTATTCTGATGTAGGCTTCTGGCACGCTCTTAGCCTCTAGACACCTCCATAGCACCTCCCTAGGGACCTTGTCATACGCCTTTTCCAAGTCGATGAACACCATGTGCAGGTCCTTCTTCATATCCCTGAATTGTTCCACCAATCTCCTGACAAGGTGGATAGCTTCTGTAGTGGACCGACCCGGCATGAAATCGAACTGATTCACGGAAATAGATGCCGACTCCCTCACACTGGCCTCGATCACCCGCTCCCAAACCTTCATGGTGTGTCTTATTAATTTGATGCCCCTATAGTTGCTGCAACACTGGATATCCCCTTTGTTCTTATACAAGGACACCACTGTACTCCACCTTCATTCCTCCGGCATCCTTTTGGTCCTGAATATCGCATTGAACAACCTGGTGAGCCACTCCACTCCTCACTTACCCATACATTTCCAGAACTACACCGGGATTTCATCCGGCCCGGTCGCTCGACCTCTACTCATCCTACGCAAAGCCCCCACGACCTCTTCCACCCTAATGCGCCTACGGTATCCTAGGTCTCTATGACGTTCTGAATGCCCCAGCTCCCCTAGTTCTATGTTTTGGTCCCCCCCTCGTTTAGAAGGTCTCGCAAATACGCCTGCCATCTCCGTTCGACTTGAGACTCCCCCATCAGGACTCTACCATCCTCATCCTTGATGCACCTAACCTGGTCCAGGTCCCGCGCCTTCCTTTGCCTTACTTTGGCTAACCGGAATAACTTCTTGTCCCCGCCTTTCTCCCCCAATTCCTCGTACATGCGACCAAAAGCCGCGTTTTTAGCTTCCGTGACCGCCAGTTTTGCTTCCTTTCTTGCCACCTTATAGCTCTCTCTCTTCACCCGCCTTTCTTCCTCGCTTGTGCTCCCTGCCAACTTCGCAAAAGCTGCTTTCTTCACCCCTATTTTTCCTAGTACTACGTTGTCCCACCACCAGTCGCCCTGATGTCTGCCTAGATAGCCTTTGGCTACCCCAAGCACATCTCGCGCTGCCTCCCTAACCAGATTCGCCGTCTCTGACCACATTGCGGCTGCTGCCCCGGAGCTTCTCCAAGCTCCACCATCAACTAACCTCCTCTCCAGCTCCCGGGCTTTCTCTTTAGTCATAGCACCCCATCTAATTCGCGGTCGACCCCGAGCACCCCTCTGCTTCTTCTTCACCCAGAGTCCGACATCCATCACTAGGAGTCTATGAAGGGTACAAAGGGATTCTCCTGGAATAACCTTGCAGTCCCTGCACAAACCTCTATCGCTCCTTCTGAGAAGGAGGTAATCGATCTGAGTCCTCGCCGCCAAACTTTTGAAGGTGACCAAATGTTCCTCCCTCTTCTGAAATGTCGAGTTAGCAATCAGAAGCTCGGAAGCCCTAGCGAAATCCAACAGCGCAGTGCCTCCTCCGTTCCTAACCCCGAGGCCAAAGCTGGCCGTGCACCTCACCATAACCACTAGCATCCGCCCCAATATGGCCATTAAAGTCCCCTCCAATGACCAACTTCTCAGATTGGGGGATACTACACACCAACTCATCCAAGTCATCCCAAAAACGCCTCTTGACCTCCTCATCTAAGCCCGCATGCGGTGCGTAGGCGCTGATAACGTTGAGGACACGACCCCCGATAGCCAACTTAATAGACATCAACCTATCGTTCACTCGCCTAACCTCCACCACGGACTCCCTAAGGTCCTTATCCACCAGGATGCCCACTCCATTTTTGCCCCTCACGACCCCAGAGTACCACAACTTATACCCGTCTGCATCCCGCGCCTTCGTCCCTTTCCACCTAGTCTCCTAAACACAGGCTATGTTGACCCTCCTCTTCTGAAGAATCTTCGCAACTCAATGGACTTACCTCTCAGAGTGCCTATGTTCCACGACCCGATCCTTAATCTATGAGCGTCCGCTACCCTCTTCCCACCCTTACCTCCCGCCCTACCCGCAGAACCGCTCCCTGCCCCCTACTCACCCCCGCCACCGCCCCCACCCCCCGAGGACATGACCTTGCACTTACATCCCCCGCTGCGGCCACTATCCCTCCAACCAACTATGGGAATAGAGACGCACACACGGACAAAAGGGAGATACCACAGAATGCAAACTAGATAGCAATAGAGAGAACCCCACAAGAAATGCTAACGAGAGCACAAAAAAAAGGTTTACAATTTAAACGAGGGCGGGAGGTACCAACTCCCGGTGGGAAAAAACTTGAAGATAGACGCCCGAGTTCGAGTGCTGCCTCCACTTGCACGTCCCGTCCAGTGTTGCTTAGCTCTTCGCTCCCAAAACGCCGCAAAGTCGCCTTGTCGCCTGTCGTGAGTTTTACCGGAACGGGTAGTTCTGTTGCGTCCCGCCGAGAACCTGCACAAACACAAAAACCAACCACACAAAAATGCGGGGATAGGGGTGCTGCCTGAATTGGGGAGGGACTGCCTGAAAGTGGAGTGGGAGGTGGGGGAATAGGAGAGGGAGGGGGGAGGGAAGGGAGAAAGAGAGAGGTGAGGAGAAAGAAGGAAGGCCGGGGGGCTGCCGGCAAACTCGCCGGAGTCGGGGAGAGGGTGGTGGAGAAACAGAGGCGGGGAGGGGGGGCTGGGCGGAGGGCTGGGGGCGGGAGGGGGGGAGAGAAGAGAGAGAAAAGGAGAAGTGACCTTACTTATCTGGGAAGTGACCTTACCTGGGAGGGGGTGAAGGCGGCAGAGGGGGGGGCGTACTGGTACTAACCATTGAGAAGAAGAAAACAGAGAGGAGGGAGAGACAGAGACAGTCGGGAGCGTTTTTAAGGAAGAAGTTTTTCCAATTTAAGGACAGTTGGAACGGAATTTATTTATTTAATTTCAGAGTCGCCACTTGGAAGATTAATTGTGTCCCAAGTCACCGATTGAAACCCGAACCGAGGAAAGTTTGACTCTATTAACAGTCCGTGAATCAGAAATCCGGATAAAGAATTCTGTTAACCCGGGAGAAGGTGTTAGGCATTCCCAGATTCTGTGTTTCTAGATGATCTTCATATATATTCCATTTTTATGTGCTTTTATTAATAATAATCCGCTTTTATTGTTGAATTTTACAAGAATTGCAACGTCGTAAAAATGTGTCTCGAATCACACCGTACCAGTACGCCCGTGGCTTTTAACATATTTCGACTTAGTTGAGATTTGGATTTGGGTCACATAAATGTGACCCCGCATTAAGAAAGTAATATTATTATAAATCGCGTCTAAAGCACCTACGTATTTGTTAACTTTGGGAAAGACCGTAAAATTCGCTAAACGGTCATTCCAAGTCAAAATTTATATAACAATTTGTTTGAGGGCCCCGCAATTGTATATTCGATGCAACGAGGCTAATCTCTTTTATTATTAAAGGTCATACCTAAAGTGACTACCTTTTCTACTTTCTAATTAATTAACATTGTTTAAATCACCATTGACAGTATCACCATATTAAATCAAAACAAACCTTGAATGGGTAATGCATCATATCCAGCTGGCTGAGATTTAAAAATAGCCAAAAGTGCGTAACTTCACAAAAAGAAAAAAAAAAGGCAAAATTCAAAAATAGCCAGATTTATCACCGGTAGTTGAAAAATAGCCAAGTTTCAAAAGTCATCGCAAATTTTACGGGAGTTCCAGCATAAGTATATTTGATCTCCTGTAAATTTTACGGGAGTTCCAGGATAAATATGTTGGAAGTCCCGCAAATTTTACGAGAGTTCCAACAAGTATAATTGTCCAGTATAATATACTGGAGTTTGGAGCATTGGTGCTCCAGTCTCTCGCAAATTTTATAGGAGTTAGCAAAGGTACAACATAATATACTGGAGTTGGTACATAAATGCACTAGAACTCCCGTATATTATACGGGACCGATCCCTGTTGCAACAAAATAGTGGCTATTTTTCATTGACTTTGTAAATAGTGGCTACTTTTCATTGACCAGTGTGAAAACGGACTATACCATGAAATTTTAACAAAAAAAAAGAGAATTTTTCACAAAAAGCATTCATTAAGACCTAATTAGCAATAAATAGAAACATTTTCCTATATTACGTAATATAAATATGTTTTACGTTATTTAATAATGTATATAGTATATTAAACAAATTGTATTCAATAATACAACATGAAATGACGCTGCACAAACATGGATTCATATAAATCATAATCTGTATTTAGGTGTATTAAACTATATTAAGCGGGAAAAAAGTAACGTTTCACCATAAATAATGGGAAGGTAAATCTATATTTAGGTGTATTAAGCTGTATTAAGCGACGTCATTTCACAAAAAACGGGAGTTATACCATAAATTGGTGAGAGAAAAATATTTTGTACCATCTAATAAAGCTTAAAGTATTAAATTTAAATTTTTTGCTATAAAATAAAAAAGGTTATTATATTATATAAAATCTTAAAAAGGTATTTATATATTATAAATAGGGTACTAACCTATTCTATAGGTGGTAAAATTTCCAAAAAAAAAAAAGTTCAAATTCAGGCCTGGCCCATCTACTAACATGTTGAGGCCCAATTTGCCTAAATATTGAATGTCAATCAACCAGGCTACAATTACGATCTAACCAAACTACTCAAGCTACTTTAACGTATTCAAATGCAACAAATGATACTATTTGCTTTTATATTCGACTTCATACTAGATTTGGAAATACTTAAGCTTGCTATGGGATTATTCAATACTTGTTACGTAAAGTTGATAAACTGTGAGCTACTACCAACAACTGTAGGAAATCAACCACGATTAACTTAAAATGATTTAGCAACTATGAAACAAATTTAACTAAACAATGCCAAAAGCCCATAATAACTCAAATAACACGAGTATGCTCGTTACCTTAGCAGTAATCATTGAGCCACACGAAATTAATACTAATTGCAAATGATATGAAACTGTCCTAATCACTGAAGCTGCAGTTAAGCAATTACGAGATTAAACCATCTACTATAGCCTGACTACACACATCCATACTCAAATCAAGTTGTAGATGTAACCTGTAACCAACTACAATTAAGGAGCATTTAAAATAATACAAATTAATCAAATTAAGACTAGACAAGTGCATATTATAATCCTGATCATAAACACAAGCAATTATGTGAGCAATGACTTGAACATGGCTTCATTTCATTCCAGCTTCAGGTTACATCAAGGTGATTTAAATGTGTACCTGGATATTGAGCAGCAGCAGTTTTCAGTAGTAGAGAACAATAACAGCCCAGAAGGAGATCCGAAAATGCAGAAATATTCAAAACTCCAGCAGAAATTTAACATATTGACCCACAGTCAGCTTGAATTAGTCCACAATAACTTGAAAACCTCACCAGTGACTTTTTGAAGCAATAACCAGAAATCCAACTAGAGAGAGTAAATTACCAACTAGAATTCGAATCAAACACTCGGATCAGACTCTATTTAATAGAACAGTAACGTATTTTAGTATTTTTGCAGGTTTTTTTTTTTTTTTTTTTTTGAATTTGAAAGCATCTTCAGAACTGAAACTTAGGCTTTTCAAAACTTGTGATTCAAGGCATTGGGGTGCCTTTTATAGGCACCATAGAAGGTTCTAGGTATTTCATTTTTCCCCTCTTTTTAATTTTCAGATTTTGCCTAGAAGTCCTTTAATTCCTACATTTTCCTTCAAGTTACTGCCACCATATTTATAAAAATTATACTTGGACCCCTTTTAGAATATTCTGGAGGGTTCTACTATTGTCTACTCTATTATCGTGCCCTTGCAAATGTCCAAACTACCCTCACTTGCATTCTGGAATTATTATACTACCCCTTTAATGCCTGTATTCCCCTTGAATTTGCACAATTATTACCATCAAGCTAATTTTTCTACCCAAAATACCCCTTGTATTAATCTGAAACTTAAATCGAATACCTAACTGATTTTCACCTTTTTATCTTTAACTAAAATTAAACTAACACTAACTAATATGATTTGTTCAGCTATAAATCAACCAGGTTCAGCCTCTAAGGAAAATAGCAAAGAATTACTAATACAATCTATTTAAACATACAAAAGTAATTAACACAAAATTATCAAACAGTTAAGAAAAACAAATAGCTCAATCAAAACAGGTATTAACCATGAACTAACCCTAACATTACCCATTCAGACTACTATTGTTAATATAATCGATGACAATCAGTCCAATTAATTAACCAAGCTAATCGATAAAACAAAACCTAAGTCCTATTATTGAATGCACGGACTAAACTAATCAATGAAACAAAAATCAGTAAACTCAAACATCTCTGAAGTTAACTATGCATGGTCTCCACAATCAAATTGAACGGAGAAGAAGAAACATAAGATATTAAACTATTCTAATGGAAACCAGTTTAGAGTTTAAAGAAAACTTTCTCGTAGGCAATACTTTGATCAAAAATTTTCCCGAAATTGGTTCATCCCTCCAAAAACCCTAGATTCGTGATTTAGGCCATTCTGTTTATACCCAAGAGATTCAGAACTTGTTTTATTGGTGAGGAAGGGACGAAGATTATTTCATATCGATTTGGGCCAGTTTGGATCATTTTTTGTTTTGGCCGGAAAAATAAAAACAGAGATTCGAAGAGATATGCTATGATTTGGAAGTTTTCAAGTGTGGGGATAGAAAGAGGAGGACAAGACGATTTGGCGGTGTAATTATGGAAGTGTTTGGAGTTGCGCCGCCTGCGGCGACGATTTTCGGCCGGCGGCGATGTGGCGGAGGCAGGTGAAGCACGGTGGTTCTGGTGGGATTGATACCAGTGTAACAGAGAGGGTTCTGTACGAGGAGGGGAATTATTGTTTTAGGGTTTCGTATTAAATTCGGACACTAATATTATAAAACTAAGGTCATCGTCGGCCGTTGGATCAAGAAAGATTAATGGTCCCGATTTAATGGATTTAAATGGCGTCATTTTTTAGGTAACATAGTTGGACCGGACATGGGGCTGGATTGGATTGCGGGCTGGGCGTGACAAAAGGGACTGGTCATGGTTTGATCCGTTTGGGCCTGGGGCGTTTTGGCCCAAACTATTCCCTCTATTCTTTGGAGCAAAAAACATAAATAGGCAAACTTTAAGAAAAAATTTTCTTTATATATTTGTATTATTATTATTTTATTTTATTTTAAAACAAATTATAAAAAATTTAAAATTAATACCAAGACATAACAATATTCAAAATTAAACTACTTAAATCCCAAAACTATTTTAAAATTCAATTTAAAGAATAATGCAACAACTAACAATTAAAAGTGTAAAGAAACTATTTTGTGATTTTTTTAAATTGTCCTAAAATGAATTAATACCTACTTGATACTAATATGTGAAATTAAAATCCTAATTGCAAATGCATGTTTTTTCTTTATTTTCATTATCATGCACAAATAAAAATGCAACAATTAACACAAAATTCACAAAAAATTGTAAGATAATAAGAAATTATTTATTTGAATCTTTTGAAATAAAACTGCTTAGGGCAAAAATCACGTGCTCACAGAAGTAACGGTAGCATAGGTTCAAAAGACACAATGAATATTCCTTGCTTTGTACTTTTTAGGGTTTTTGACAAATGTCCCTCATAAATAGGAAGAGATGGAGAACAAAGGGAGATCTTCACTTTATGAGAAAGAACAACTTTTAAAAGGTTGACCTGAAAGAATATACTAAAGTTGTCTCATTCATTGATTACATTACTCGAGCATACATATTTGGTTCTATATTCACATGATCCAAAGATTCCTCAACCTCCTCTTACTTTCCTTCTTTCGACGATGTTGTTAGAGAGAAGAATCTTTTCGAATCTTACAATAATTGGGTAGTAACTTCCTTTTGTTTATGCTAGTTGCATTTATTTATAGTCATTGTACATTTATGTTGTTGCATTTATGAGCATTTAATCAACTCAAACATATTAGTTAACGTCGTTCATCTTGTCTATTCATCTAACATTTGGTCTAGATTTTATTAGAGAAATTTTCATAAAGCACTATTTTTTATTAGTAATTAGTCATCTATAGATACCATTTGCTATATTACGGATTATAGATACCTTTTCTCTGGTTATAAGATGTGTTTGTTATATTTAAGCTATTGTATTCATGAATACAGTAGCAAAAATAGACGTGAATCAGGGAAGTCCAGCTAATCAATTGTTATATTCAAGTGTATTCGACTGTATTCACGTAATGAAACATGGGATTACAGCTAGATAGATTATTGCTCAATTATAACAGTCGTGAATACAGTCGAATGCAAATTTTAACAAACTCAATTATAATCGACTCCTAATATAACTCAACAAACTCAATTATAACACACAAATTTTGTATTTTCAGTTATAAAAAAGATTCTCAACCAAAAAATACCCCAAAAATATAGGAATCTTTAGAGAAATAATATAATACATCTGAATACACAAATTATATTAATAAAAAAAATACAAATACATTCACGGTATATAGAAAGTTAGTAAATACAATGAAATAAATAGAATACACTGGGATACATAGAAATACAATGAAAAAGATAATGAATACAATGAAATACAAGGAAATACAGCGAGATACATTGAAATATATTAACATAAAATTCAAGTTGCTTAGCCCCAAGCTACGTTGTATTTGTTCAAGAACAGCCCTAATGTCATCTGGTTGAGAGGGCCATGATTCTGACTCGAAATGCTATTGTTCCTGTTACAATAATACCCTCATGTGCGCTTCAAAAAACCTATTATTTACAAGTAAAGCCGTCGGATCCACCGTCAACAGTCCACAATCTCGATAGAATTTACAAGCATCATGGCCACAAGTAGTCCGCGACAGCGGTGAGGTTGAAGCAGCATCAAAATTACAAAGCTCGAAGGCCCGTCTAAAGTTTTAAACAGCTTCACTTGAAGATTTTTGTTCTAAAATTAAATGGGTGATGTTTTCTTCGGGCCTTACTTGGAACTATTCGTGATAGTCTTTATTAATGATGTTCTAGTGTACTCCCACAGCCAGGAGGAGTACGAGTAGCACCTCAGAGTGGTTCTTCAGACTTTGAAGGATAGCCAGTTATATGCTAAGCTCTCAAAGTCTGAGTTCTATTTGAGTTCAGTTGCATTTATGGGTCATGTTATATCAGTAGAGGGTATTCAGATGGACCCGAAGAAGATTGAGGCAGTCAAGAACTGGCCTCGACCAGCATAAGCTACAGAGATTCGGAGTATTCTTGGGATTGGCAGGTTACTATCGTCAGTTCGTGGAGGGATTTTCATCTATTGCAACCCCGATGACCAGATTGGCCCAGAAGGGTGCCCAGGTCAGATGGTCAGATAAGTGTGAGGCGAGCTTTCAGAAGCTCAAGATAGCTCTGACTACGGTACCGATATTGGTTTTGCCCATATGCTCAAGGCCTTATACAGTTTATTGTGATGCTTCCCATATTGGACTTGGGGCAGTATTGATACAGGATGGCAGAGTCATAGCTTATGATTCGAGGTAGTTGAAGATCCACGAGAAGAATTATCCGGTTTACGATCAAGACTTGGCAGCCATTGTTCATGCTTTAAAGATTTGGAGGCATTACCTATATGGTGTGACGTGTGAGGTGTACACTAATCACAAGAGTCTGTAGTACTGGTTCAAGTAGAAGGAGTTGAACTTGAGGCAGAGGAGGTGGTTGGAGCTATTGCAGGATTATGATGTTACTATTTTGTATCACCCGGGGAGAGCCAATGTGGTGGCCGAGGCATTGAGTAAGAAGTCTGCCAGCATGGGTAGTCCTGCTTATGTTCCGGTCAGCCAGAGACCGCTTGCTTTGGATATCATGCCTTGGCCAATCGATTTGTGAGGTTGGGTATTTCTGAGCCTAGTAGAGTGTTAGCTTGCACGATCGCTCGTTCCTTATTATTGGAGCATATCCGTGATCGGTAGTTTGATGATCCCTATTTGTATGTCCTTAGAGACACGGTGCATCATGGAGGTACCACGAAGGTGACCTTAGATGATTATGGTGTTTTGAGATTTCAGGGGCGAGTTTGTGTGCCCAATATCTATAGGATTCGAGAGTTGATCTTAGCGGAGGCCCATAGTTCTCGGTATTCTATTCACCCGGGTGCCGTGAAGATGTATCAGGACTTGCGACAGCATTATTGGTGGCGTAGGATGAAGAAAGATATTGTTGCATATGTGGCTCGATGTTTGAACTGTCAGCAGGTTAAGCATGTGCATCAGAGGCCTGGTGGTTTGTTTCAGAGGATTAATATTCCCGAGTGGAAGTGGAAGAGGATTACCATGGATTTCGTTACTGGACTTCCGTTGACTCGAAAGAAGTTTGACTCGATATGGGTTATTGTTGATAGGCTGACCAAGTTAGCATATTTCATTCCTCTAGTAGTCTCATATTCATCCGAGAGGTTAGCTGAGATTTATATCCGGGAGATTGTTTGCCTTCATGGTGTGCCGGTATCTATCATTTCAGATCGGGGTACGCAGTTTAGCACATGATTTTTGCACCAGGCAAATAATTCCAAAATCAAAATAAATATATTTTTGAGTGCAATTACTTGCTTTGCTTGAAATTAGTTATATTTGAATAAGTAAAAATTAGAAAAAATCAAAAAATAGTAGTAATTAGTTTGTTAGTTTAGTTAATTAGAAAAATTAGCAAAATAGCCTAAATAGGAGAAAATAAAGGAAAAAATAGCAGAAAAATTGCAAAAAAATATTAGAAAATTAGAGTAATTAGTAGATTAGGATTTATAATTTTTCATAAAAGAAAAAGAAAAAAAAAAAGAATAAAGAAAATACATAAAAATTGATTAAAATCGAAAAAATACAAAAATAGGTTGTGTAATAATCTGGGCCAATTGTGAATCCAAATAGCCAGCCCAATCCTTAGGCCCAAAGCAGATCCGGTCCAGGTCTCTAAGGGACTTGATCCCAGCCGTCCAGTCTCATTGATCCAACGGCTGGGATATTTAATTGGATTTGAGTCTTAATTAATTAATGGTGACTTAATCTCAACCGTCCGTCTAAGTTGATCGGACGATTGAGAGCCTGAGCCTTGTTTGTAGTGATACGTTGTCGTTTAAGTAACGCTCGTCAGGACCGTTGATCTTGATCAAATGAACGGTCAAGATTATCTCGTATGTGTGGCCTATAAATAGGCCTTGTCCGAAAGGGGGCCGATCCTTTAGCCATTTTCAAAACCCTAAGTCGGCCGCCTCTCTTCTCCCTCTCTTCTCTCTCTCGTCCTCATCAAAGAACCCTAGGCGGCCATGGCGGCCACCACCTTCCACGGTGGTCGCCGGCCTTTCTAACCTCTCCCATCTTCTTCTCCTTCATCTTCATGCCATAACACACCCAAAAAACCCAGAAAAACACACCGTTCTTCAAAACCCCGGTCACCGGAGTTACACCGGTGACCACCAAAGTATGAGAACCAACCTGAAACCAATACCATTCGACGCCTTTTCATGAGATCTACCCAACCATACTAGCCTCCACCCTCGAATGTCCCTTGAACGCTTCGAATATCCCGAGAAAGGTCGTCGGAACCCTAACTCCGGCGACCCCAAGTTCAAACCCCGATCAAGACCTCATCTTTTACACCTCCTAAAACACCCCCTGTAACTCAAACCTCAAAAGGCTTCGCCTTTAAACCTTGAAAGAAGAAACAGAAAAGGAAAAAGAGAAAAAAGAATCTGGAAATGAATAAAGAAAAAAAGAAAACAAGAAGGAGGCCTGAAGGTCTGGGAGGGTCTTGGATTAAAGAAAAGAAAAGAAAAAGGGGATAGGAAGCTCGGGGGACCGGCCCCGCAAGCTAAGTCCCCCACCCTTTAGTTCTTTTTAGCTTATTAGGATGCTTGTATTTTCTTGCATGTTTTTGATCCTGACTTCTATGATTTCTGTGTTTAGCATGTTTTCTTGTCCTTTCTGATTTTTAAGTTCGCATTCATGAGTTGTTTGCTGTTTGATTATGTTAATTGTTGACCCTGCTATTATGATTAGTCGTTTCACATGTTAGCCTAAGACTTTTCTGTTTATGTTCTCATGTTAGGTATTTCCTCTCCTTCTGTGTTTTAGTTAATGTCTGTTGCTTGTTTATCATCATGATCATTTCTTCTGTTTTGAGATCCCGTGTTAGTCATATTGTCTTTGTTTCTGTGCTTTCATATATGTTTCTCCTGTTTTCAATCTCAGCATGTTGTCTTTCTATCCTGTGGATTCTTAGTTTGTGCTTCGCATGTTAGCTATAAGATTCTTATATAATTATGTCTTCTTTTGTTCTATATCTCTTGCATGTTCCTTTAGTGATTAATTATAGGGTTTCTCTGCCTGTTTCTTTTGAGCCTGTTAATAATGGGATTTCTATCTATTGATTGTCCGCTATAAGTTCAAGATTTCATCTTTCCCCTGTTACTTTAATTGTTGAGTTGTGAGTCACTGATCTATATCTTAAGTTCAAGTTACTGTGGCCATTTTTGTAGCCTTTCGCTTTAATGATCTATGAAAAAATCAGGCTTCTTTTTCACCTTGTCCATCTTTACAATTGTTTGCCACCAATCATGTTAAGTCATAAGAGTCACTTTGAATTCCTTTTGTTTCTTCACCTGGTAGATATTATAGTCTGTTTAGTTCTTACAGTCCAACTTTCTCCCATTGTCATGAATGCATAGTTTGGATAGTAGTTTAACCTCATTCTTTTCTCATCATTACATTAAGTTGTCTTTAAAGTATCCTGGCTGATTTTTCTTGTTTCTTTGTCACTGTTTCTCCATGCTATTCTTGTCATCATCTTCATCTCATTTGTCATGCATTTGTGCTAGGATTAGGAATATTGTTCTTTGCTTCTTCATGGCTTTCTTGTTCCCCATCCTCACTTTTCACATATATACATCGAGCTAAGGTTGGTACTTGAAAGTAAATTCTGATTACCATGATTATGTTATGTGGTTAAAGTCCATCAGGTTTATGTCCAGTTGAATCTGTTGACTGTTTTTGTGAGAACTTAGTGTCTGTGTATCTATAACCATGAATGCTAAGTGTTTTAGAGTTTTTCAGTATGCCATCTAGCATGAAATGATTGTGACTATGCCTGATTGATGTTAATTGATATGTTGCTACATGAGTTTAAGTTATGTGAGTTGATTAGTTGAAGTTCAACACTATCAAACCCCTTTTCTGAGTTTTAATTAATCAATGAACATTGTTTGGCCTTATGTGGTTATGTGTGCAATTGTATGTTAAAGTGGCTAAGTTTGCAATAGTTACATGTTAAGTGTGAACACTGCTAAGGCTTGAATGGATTGGTTATAGCTGTTAGTTCTAGGTTCTATAAGTAGTTAGTTTTTAAATAGGTATAAACTGAAAATGAACAAAAAATAGGTTGTTAGTTTAATAATTGGCCTAAGAATGGTCAACCTTGCAAAGGGTTGACCAATTCTGTGAGCCCTAACACACAGCTCACTGTTTAACAGTGGCTGGTTGTGCAAAGGGCTATGTTTGCAAAGGCAAACTAGCCCAGGCTCTATATTGAGCCCTGAACAGCAATAGTGGCCAAACCTGTAAAGGTTTTGGGCCCAGCTGTTCAGTATATGGCTTTAATAGCCCAGGCTAAGTCTCAACTTGAGACTGGTTAACTTTTAAATAGGTTAAGCATAATAACAAAGCAGGCTATGCCTGCAATTAGCTTTAATTAAGAATAAATTGGTCTTAATTGATTGAAATTAACTTAAAAGTGGCTAAAATTGAAATATTTCTTAAGAATAAGTCTGGCCAGCCCTTAAATACTAATGCCAGGGCTGGCCATTAGTTAAATAGGTGCAAAATTAGATAGAATCTGCCCTAGGCATAGCTGGTAAATCAGCAGTGCTCTTAGGGGCACAATTGGGAATTGAAAAGGTAAAATAGTAACTAGTAAGAACTTAGGAGGGTAATAGGGACATTTATGCTCCTGATTTCTGCAATTTGGCAGAGATTTAGGGGTATAATGGTCTCCTAAAAATGGGAAATCAGTAAAAATCTCAAACCCCTAAGGTTATACTAGTAAAAGGCCATAAAAGAGAATCTTTAGAACCTTCCAGCACATGCTGGAAGGGTTTTAGTAACTGAAAATGGGACTAAAGTGTAGAATAGGTAATTTTAGGAGGGGGAAGTGGGATTAATCCCATTACTTTCTCCCCAAGTATTCAGCCCTAAAAGGTTAGCTATAAATATCTCAAAAAGGGGCTGAAAAAAGGGGGGATTCCACTGTAGAACAATCTGAAAAATACACTTAAGTGGGAGTTTATTAAATACAAAGCTGAAGAGATTGAAGTAGCAATTTAACAGTAGATATTTCTGGGAATTTCGGGTGTAAAAGCTTGTGGTCTTAATCTGGTTTTTCTGAGTCTTTTGCTCGATCATCTACTGGGTTATTCTCGTGTTATTGTTGCTGTGCTTTTGTGTTGCTGTGTTGCTGTGCCTATTCCATCACTGTTGCATTGCCTTGATTGACTCCTTGCGATTACTTACTTGCCTATCCCTAGAACTCATCGGTTTATTGGCTTAATTCAGGTACATTTTCCTTTCACTCGAAGATGTTATACTGATAGATTGAAATAAAATGAAGCTCTGGATTTGAATCTATGCTGCCGTGAAGTCGTATTTCAATTGTGTTTGTAAATAGTTTATTGTAGTAGAATGTAGTAGCTGAAGAACAAAGACAAACAGAAACAATGTAATAGCTAGATATTAGAAGTAATGTAGTAGTAGTATAGTCGTAGTAATGCATCACACCTAGTTTAAATAGGAAAAAATAAGTGCACGAATCATGACCTTAGGATCATTAACAATTCTGGCTTCATAAAAATATTTCATAAACCATTGACGCTTAGCTAATGCCTCAACACAGAATAAAAATGCTAGATTGAGCAATATTTTCAAATGCAATTAGTTTGGTAATTTGCATGATGAGCAGAACTAAGATGAAAGCGGTGATTTCAATTATACAAGTTTTCAGGTCATTTAGATATTAAGACTTAAGCTCTGTTGATAAGCATTTTTAGGTTAAGTCTCTCATTGTTAAAAGAAATCATTAGGTAGCAAAAAGGTTTAAGGGGAATAATAACATAGCTATAAGTCACTCTTCTTAATAGCCAACCTGTACTTAGCTCGGATAAGTGACTAATCAACTGTTTGGTCTCATTTAGAAATTAATTAGTTCACTGGTATTGTTAGAAATCAAGGTTGTTAATTTTCATGCATAGATTACTTAGAGTTGATATTGTGTACCATGATCTTTCTTATGATAGTTAATAAATAAAATTCGTTTTCCTATTGATCACAAATGTGTACTCTGTTTTCCTTTTGATTAAATACTTACTTTTGATTATTTTGGGCCCAATGCAACGGGAGCCCGAACAGCAGTCTATAGACAAAAAGTCTTAACACAACTTGGACCTTTAAGGTCTGGACTGGTCCGGATAAATAGACAAATAGATCCAGGCCCAATAACAATAAATTACACGGGCCCGGAACCATTATAGCAATAGCATACGATTAAGGAAATATAGAAAACATAGTTAGATATTAGTATCCTTTAATGAAAATTGGGACGAGCCTCGCCCGAATAACACCGGGGCCCCCTATTTAATAATAAGATAATAAAGTAGATTCGGGAAAGCTAATAGCAAATTCCATAGCTTCTCCCAAAAGACTTAAAAGCCGATAGACATTACTTTAAGGCACGATTTAATATATTCCTATGAACGAGTGTGCACTTGGTGCGACTCAAATCCAAATCTCGGTAAAGCTGAAATACACCGAAAGTCATAGGCGTACTGGTTGCGGTATGACTCGAGGCGTGTTTTCGCGATACCGCAAATTCCTAAAAATGATATTTGACGTAAAAGCACATTATGTTGTTAAAATCTATAACTGAGTCAAATAAAAGTCAAAACGACAGTGGAGCGACCGTGCTAAAACCACGGAATCCGGGAGTGCCTAACACCTTCTCCCGGGTTAACAGAGTTCCTTATCCGGACCTCTGCTTCGCAGACATTTCAAAGAGTCAAAATTCCTCGGATTCGGGATTAACCGGTGACTTGGGACACCATGATCATTCCCAAGTGGCGACTCTGATTAATCTCTAAACATATCCCGAACCGATTGTCCTTAAATTGGAAAAACTCCTTCCCTTACGTTATTTTATCCGTTTCGGGTAATTGAGCGTCGGGGTATACCCTACAAGTGTATTTATACACCTTACGCATGTTGGGGTAGTAAAAAGGGAGGTGTGACAGCTCTGGCGACTCTGCTGGGGACCCAACCCTGAATTTCGATTTCAGGGTTTAAGAACTCGAGCTCCTTAGAACTGCCGTTCGCGTTTTTTGACTTCATTATATGATTTGAACAACATGCTATGTGCTTTATCGCTTTTGATATTATCTGAACTGTATATAAAATTGTGCCGAAAACCCTTCTTTCTTCTCCCCCGGGGATGTGCTTACTGGTTGAGACTCCCCTTTCTGTTAAAGTCACCTTAAATTAAGAAAATAGAGGCCGGATAAGTTACAAAGCCGATTGACTCCGCGGGTCACCGGTACGTAGCCCCCTCCTCGATTCGAGTTGTCCGCTCGGGTACACGGTCTAGCAATCCATGAAACCGTAAGATTTTGAACATAGGTCTAGGACGATTATTTGCATCATATTTGACTTAGGGGACTCAACACAGGGGTTGGGTCCGTCTAGGACAGGTAACCCGGTATTGAAAAGACCGAGCATGCTATGTGTTGCATTTTATTGTCCTTGATCGTTATGCGGACCGGCAAAAATCCCGAGATTGGAAAAATTGTTGAAAAAGGAAAAGAGAGAGAGGAAAATAATGATTTGTAGAAGATAGGTACATGGAAAATTTGAAAATTTGAAAAAATCGGTGGAACATTTTTTGAAAAAATTGGTCAAATAATCTGACCGAACTACGCAGGTTTGATTCTCGCCATTAGGTGGGATACGTAGGCAACCCTTAAACGGGTCCAACCACACTTATAGAAAAAGACCAAAAAGATTTTCTTTTCAAATAATCGAGGTGATTGCTATTTTTGGAAATGGCCGAATGTTCCGAAAGGACGACGGAAGGCTGTTTTTGCGAAAATGGCCACTTCGAAAATCATTTCTTTCATTCAAAAATTGAAAACTTGCATTGAAAAAGATTTTTCCTTTTAAAATCACCTTAATAAATGTGCAGGACGAGCACGATGATGAATGAACAATTTTCCCTAAATAAAATCCCTTTGGAGCTGAGGTTATGGTGGCAGGACATGGGATCCGATGGTCAAGATTGGGTCAAAAAGTACTTGAAAGGCCTTACTGGGTTACTCGAAATAGTTCCTCGTGGTGATGTAATTAGAGCGTTGGTCTCGTTTTGGGATTCGGCACACAACGTATTTCATTTCCCAGATTTTGAGCTTACCCCTACTTTAGAGGAGATTGCCTTCTACATCGGGAAGACCGAGGTTCCGCTGAAAGGAAAATACCCGGTATCTCCGAGGATGGTGACAGTACATCGCTTCCTTGACTCTTTGAAAATTGCCCGGAATGTTCATAATGAAGATCCGGCCAACGGATTTTGTTCTTTAAGCTTCATCTACAACAGGTTTGGACATGTTGGGGGTTTCAATGACCCAACCAACAAGTTATGCTGTAAGTCCAACCGGGCAAAATGGGAAGAACACCGGAGGTTCGCATTTTTGGTGGCATTTCTTGGAGTTGTTGTATTCCCGAGAAAGGATGGACATATCAATATAAAAGTCGCCGGGGTAGCTTCCACACTGATAGTACAAGAAAACTGTACTCTGGCCCCGATGATTGTTGCGGATATCTATCGTGCTTTGACTGCATGCAAAGCAGGGGCTAGCTTCTTCGAGGGGTGTAACTTGATCTTGCAAATTTGGCTAATTGAGCATCTGTGTCACCACCCTTCATTCTCGAGCTATGGTTCGGCCGATCGGACATGTTTGGAAGAGTTCAATGCGAGGACAAAAGAAGTAAAGTTGCCAGAGGGAGTCCAAGGTTGGATTGTGTATCTTCGATCACTAACCGACGGTCAAATTGATTGGACGTATGACTGGTTACCTCTTGACGAGGTGATATACATGCCAACGGAGGGATCGCCGTTTTTGATCATGGGTTTGAAGAGTATACAGCCTTATGCTCCATACAGAGCTTTGCGACAGTTGGGTCGGTGTCAGATTATTCCGAGAGATGGGGATCTCAGTGTGCAAGCTGTGGAGATTGGTCCAGACGGGCAATTCCCGGAAGCAAAAATCCGGCAAATATGGAATGAATGCCAAAATCTGAAGATTGATACTTGTGTGCCGAATAGAGCAAGAAGGGAGATATCACCTGGATACTCCACCTGGTACCGACGAGGGGTTGAACACGAACGTCTTTCAAAGAGACCTCACTTGCAAGACCCTGATAGAGCAATCCGAGGAAAATCTGAAATGGGCGGCCAAGGAAAAGGAATATAAGGCCAAAATTAGTCCGTTGGAGGATAAACTGAGAAATCTTCACTTCGAAAGCGGTTTACAAGCGGCATCCGATGAAGTGGAGAAGAAGCAGTTGAAGAAAGAAAATGAGATGTTGAAAGCTCAAATGGCTCAAATGAAAATTGCATCCGAGACCCCAATTCGCTCGGCTCGGGATGAAAAGTTAATTGAGATTCTCCGGCGAAAGGTAAATGACTATAGCTTCGATTTGGATAAAGCGGAGAAAGAGTTAGTCATGGCTCGGAAGCAAATGGATAAAGATGTTGAGAAGAGAGCCAAATTGGTTCAACAACTGCAAGACAAGCATGATGCTGAAGTAGTCCAGCTTAGAAAGAAATTAATCTCAGCCACGGCCAAAAGCAACCAGATTATCAAAGATCTTGAGGAAGAAAGAGAATATTGCTACACGACCATGGCTAGATTAAAATTGGAGCTACAACAGGTGCAAAAGGACAACCAACAGGTCTTGGACGCTCGCAATCAACAAATAAGTCGGCTATTGCAAGAAAAAGGGGTCATCGGAGAAAAGATTGTTCGCATCGCCCAATACATCACCAGGAAGACTCAGCTTTGTGAAGATATGTCTCGGAGGACTTTTGTATCTGCAGTGAAGTTTTTTGTACAACAAGTCATGGCCGACCTGGATAGGCTTCAAAGGGGTTTAGCATATAGGCCCGCGGCAAGGCCGAACGATGCCTCGCGGGCACTAGGTGCATTAATGTACTCTTAGGTCATGCATCATCTTTTATTTTTCCTTTGCTTAAACATCACTTTGTAATCAAGGTTTTGAATTATCAATGAGAAAACAAAGTGTTGTTACCAATTCTTTTACTTTATGGCATTTCTTTTGTATCCGCTAGGCAAATAAATAGGAGCGTAATTATGAAAACGACAAGAAAAAGAAAAAAAAAGAAAGAAAAAAAGAAAAGAAAAAGCAAGGAAAAGAAAAGAAAAAGAGAAAGCAAGAAAAGAGAAAAAGCAAAAGAGAAAAAGAAAAGAAGAAAAGAGAGAAAGAAAAAGCAAAAGAGCGGAAAAAGAAAAGATGATTGAAGTGAGCAGCAGCCGGGATGATGCATAACGACTCGAGCAAATGTGTTTGTTTTTAAAGTTGTTACATCTTATTCATACGCTAATAACTAACAAGTGACGAGTGTTGATGTTTGTGAGTCCAGATTTTCTAGGCAACTGGCATACTGGCTACCCACTCATACAACACCGGATCCAAAAAGATGACAAAGGCTGTATCCCAGGAGATCGAGGAGACCATTGTAGACCCTGCTCACGAAGAAGAGATCGTGGATGTGGCCGGGATGAAAGAAGAAATGTACAAGTTAAGACAGCAGATGGCAGAAATGTACCAAGCTTGGTCGAGAGGTCAACCACTACCAGCCTACCCTGCTAACCCTGCATATGTCCCTCCAGCCAATCCTAACCCCGAGCCACCAACACCGAACTCATCATCCACCTACCCCGATTACCCTCACTACTATGCTTCCACCTCCCAGATACCACCACCTCCAGCCAAGCAAACACCACCTCAGGTTCCACAAGTTGCTCCTGTATATGTGGCACCTCCGCCCGCGGTTATCCACAAATCCTCTAGCGAACCAATGTTTCATATCCAGGATTCTCATTACTACCCCCCGGAGCCTACTTTCAGACAACACGAGTCTCACGCTCCCATGATAGAAGCTAGTGCCGGGCAGGAGGAGATGGCTCGAAAGGTGAAGAGTCTTGAGAACGCTTTCCGCAATATGCAAGGGTTGGGAGGACAAGTAAGTGTAGCCTACAAAGACCTGTGTTTGTTCCCGGAGGTGCAGCTTCCTGCAGGATTTAAGTTGCCCAAGTTCGACATGTACAACGGACACGGGGATCCTGTAGCTCATCTAAGAGGATACTGTAGTAAGATGAGAGGCGCGGGAGGTAGAGATGAATTGTTAATGGCGTACTTTAGCCAAAGTTTGAGTGGATCAGCGCTGGAATGGTATACCCGACAAGACCATACAAGATGGTTCGTTTGGGATGATTTAGCACAAGCTTTTGCCAGTCATTTTCAGTACAATCTGGAGATCATACCCGACAGGTTATCCCTTACCAAGCTGGAGAAAAAGCCAGGAGAGAGCTTTAGAGAATACGGTTTTAGATGGAGGGAACAAGCCGCTAGAGTGGATCCACCAATGAAAGAAGGAGAGATGGTGGATTGTTTTCTGCAAGCTTTGGATCCAACATACTACGGCCATCTAGTGTCAGCAATTGGGAAAAGTTTCAACGAAGTTGTGAAAATGGGAAGTTTTGTAGAAGAGGGTTTGAAGACAAACAAGATTATGAGTTTTTCGGCTATCAAAGCCACCAATCAAGCTATACAGAGTGGAAGTGGAGGAGTGATGGGAAAGAAGAAGAAAGAAGAAGTGGCAACCGTTGAAAGCAGGCCCTGGAGTCGCAACCCACATTATAACCCACCCAGACCTTACCGCCAACACCCACCAAGCCCGTCAACCCCATATAATCCACCACCACCATCTTACCCGCCAAATCCCTACAATGCACCGAGCCCATATAACCCACCACCACCACCATACCCACCGACCGTACCACATTACCATCACCCTCAAACCCAAGCTTATCCACCACCACCACCCCACGTGTGGAGAGCTCAAGCTCCACACAATGTGTACCATACCCAAAACACATACCCAACCCCTAAACCTTACCGAAACCAGAATAGACCCAGGCCGGACGTTGATTGGAGAAACAAAGCAAGAAGAACATTCACTCCTCTCGGAGAGTCATATACCAGTCTTTTCCACAGGTTGAAAGAATTGGGGATGGTGAGACCAATCGCACCAAAAAACCCGAACCCACCCCCGAAAAATCTTGATTCTTCTGTCAAATGTGAATATTGTTCAGGAACATTGGGCCACGATACTTGAGAAGTGTTGGCAATTAAAGAATGCCATTCAAGATCTTATCGATGAGAGGAGAATTGAAGTACAGGCTCCCGAGGCCCCAAACATTACCCAGAATCCATTGCCGAATCATCACGAAACAAATATGATAGAACTGGTGCAGGGTGATGGCAATCAAAAACCATCTCAGGCCGTCATGATGATAAAGTCGAGTGACAAGTTAGAGAAAGAAATTGTGAAAGAGGAAGCAATTGTCGAGAAACCAAAGCCAGTGGTGATGGGAGGTTTAAAGGTGGTAGTTCCAGGTGCAAAGACAATCGTGACTGTGAAAGGAGCAATTGCAGAACCAGTAATCATAAAACCCGTAGTACAAATGCCAGTGGTGAATACAAAGACTGTGCCTTGGAACTATAATAAGGTAACAGTAGTTTACAAGGGAAAAGAGATTTCCGGTGAAATTAATGAAACGCATGGACTTACTCGATCTGGAAGGTGTTTTGCTCCAGAGGAACTGAGAAAGATGAAAACGGTAAAAGAAAGTCAACCGAAGAAGCCAGTGTCGGAGGAGGAAGCAGAGGAATTTCTTAAGAAAATGAAGTCGCAAGAGTACTCAGTGGTTGAGAACAGTTAAGAAAGACCCCGGCCCAGATTTCTTTGTTATCTTTGTTGATACATTCAGAAGAGCACCGGAAGGCTCTTATGAAGATTCTAAATGAGGCTCATGTTCCGGAGAAGATTTCAGTGTGTCATTTGGAGAAGATTACCAGCAAAATTTTCGAGTCCAACAGAATCACCTTCTCTGATAGGGAGCTGCCGGTGGAAGGAACTGAACACAACAAAGCATTGTACCTCACGGTAAAGAGTGAAGAGTCAGTTGTGACCAGGGTATTGATTGACAATGGATCGAGCGCGAACATCTGCCCGCTGTCAACTCTAGGGAAGCTGAACATTAGCCCGGATAGAATCCGGAGAAACAATATCAATGTGAGAGGGTTTGACGGCGGAGGTAAGAACACGCTGGGAGATATTATTTTGGAAGTGACCATCGGTCCCGTTGATTTTACGATGGAGTTCCAGGTGCTCGACATTGCCGTATCGTATAACTTGCTGTTAGGTCGACCCTGGATTCACGCAGCTAAGGCGGTACCATCTTCTCTACACCAGATGGTCAAGTTTGAATGGGAACAGCAAGAGATTGTTGTACACGGGGAGGAAAATGCTTGTAATGTGGTAGCTCCTTTTGATGATACTAATGGTGATAGAGGTCCTTGGGTCTACCAAGTGACGGATGCTGTCGTGGTGAATAGAGTTGCTGAAGGTGAAAAGTTACCAACCCCTATGATGGCACCAACTGCTATAATGGTGGCCAGAGAAATGCTGAAAAACGGATTTGCACCGGGGAGGGGATTAGGCAAAACACTGCAGGGAGTCATTCAACCAGTTCAGCTTCCGGAGAATAAAGGTACATTCGGCTTAGGGTTCAAACCCACCTTTGCTGATATCCAAAGAGCCTCTAAAGCCAAGAAAAACTGGACCTTACCCAAACCCATACCCAAATTATCCGACATCTTTATCAGGCCTGGTACAAAACATCAACCATCTGCTGCAGCAAAGTGCATTGAGACCCAACTGGATGAAGAAATGCTTGGTTTTAAGAAATTGTTTTGGGAGGTGAATACGATTGGAGCAGGGGAAGGCACGAGCAACATGGACGTGCAATTTGTGGGGCCCAGAGTTACATTGAACAATTGGGAGGCTACTCCTTTCCTTATCCGGAAGGAGTCTTGGTAGTTAGCTCAAAATTTCATCATTGCTTCCCCGAAAGTTGTTATTTTCCCCATTCCCCTCATGAAAAAAAAATCACCATGTATCCCGAACATTGTCCGTTTCTTTTATTAATGAAATGCAGTTTTTCCTTTTTCTTCACTTTTGCCTTATTTTTCTTTATTTTTCCTTTTGTACGGTTTTGCATGTGTTGATTCCAATGCCATGTCATGCGTGAAGGATTCTAGACCCAGTTCTGACAATCACGCTACTATACAAGAAATCGAGGAAGATAGTGAAATAGAATGTGAGGATGAGGAAGCCCTGGAGGAAATAAGTAAGGACATGAAACAATATGAGGAAAAACCCAAACCGAATCTGAGTGATACGGAATCTGTAAATTTGGGGAGCGAAGATGATGTCCGAGAAACAAAGATTAGTGTACATTTGGAGGCACCCCTCGGGGATGAATTGATAAGGTTGTTACATGAATTTAAGGACATTTTTGCCTGGTCCTATGATGACATGCCCGGGCTTAGCACAGATTTGGTGGTACACAAGTTGCCTATCCACTCGGAATGCCGGCCAGTGAAACAAAAGCTGAGGAAATTCAAAACGGACATTAGCGTGAAGATAAAAGAAGAGGTGAATAAGCAGTTCGAGGCAAAGGTCATAAGAGTTACCAAGTACCCCACCTGGTTGGCAAATGTTGTGCCGGTCCCAAAGAAAGATGGCAAAACCAGAGTGTGTGTAGACTATAGAGACCTCAACAAAGCCAGTCCGAAGGATGACTTCCCATTGCCAAACATTCACATATTGATCGACAATTGCGCCAAGCATGAGATCGGTTCGTTTGTGGATTGTTACGCAGGTTATCACCAGATCCTGATGGACGAAGAAGATGCTGAGAAAACTGCCTTCATTACACCTTGGGGAACATACTGTTACAGAGTAATGCCGTTTGGATTGAAAAATGCCGGGGCAACTTACATGAGGGCAATGACTACAATGTTCCACGATATGATGCATCGAGAAATTGAAGTATATGTGGACGATGTCATCATAAAGTCCAGAAAACAACCTGATCATGTGAGAGATCTGAGGAAGTTCTTCCAAAGACTACGAAGGTACAATTTAAAGCTCAATCCGGCGAAATGCGCCTTTGGAGTACCTTCAGGGAAACTACTGGGGTTTATTGTGAGCCGGCGAGGTATTGAACTGGATCCATCAAAGATCAAGGCTATTCAGAGTCTGCCTCCGCCAAAGAACAAGAAGGAGGTCATGAGCTTATTAGGAAGGTTGAATTACATTAGTCGGTTCATTGCTCAATTGACATCAACATGCGAGCCGATCTTCAAGTTGCTGAAGAAAGATGCGGCAGTGAAATGGACCGACGAGTGTCAGGAAGCCTTTGACAAGATCAAAGAATATTTGGCTAATCCTCCGGTGTTAGTTCCTCCGGAACCAGGGCGACCTTTGATTTTTTATTTGACGGTGCTAGATAACTCTTTCGGTTGTGTACTGGGTCAACATGATGAGACAGGCAAGAAGGAACAAGCCATCTACTACCTCAACAAAAAGTTTACATCTTACGAGGTGAAGTATACCCAACTGGAGAGAACTTGTTGTGCATTGATTTGGGTGGCTCAGAAGCTAAAGCATTATTTGTCGACATACACTACGTACTTGATATCACGACTGGATCCTCTCAAATATATATTTCAGAAGCCTATGCCTACGGGAAGACTGGCCAAATGGCAGATTCTGCTCACGGAATTTGACATTGTCTATGTAACTCGTACGGCAATGAAGGCACAAGCTATTGCGGACCACTTAGCCGAGAATCCGGTGGATGATGAATATGAGCCGTTGAAAACATACTTTCCGGATGAAGAGGCAATGCTTGTCGAGGAGATGGAGCAAGAGGAAAGGCCAGGATGGAAAATGTACTTTGACGGAGCCGTCAACAGTAGGGGCGTTGGTATCGGAGCGGTACTCATTTCAAGTACGGGACAACATTATCCCGTCACAGCTCAGCTTCGATTTTTCTGTACCAACAATATGGCCGAATATGAGGCATGCATCTTGGGATTAAGGATGGCGATTGACATGGGTATTCAAGAGATTTTGGTCATGGGTGACTCGGATCTCTTGGTACACCAAATTCAAGGGGAATGGGAGACACGAGATTTGAAATTGATACCATATCGGTATTGTCTGCACGAGTTGTCTCAAAGATTCCAGTCTATAGAATTCAAGCATATCCCAAGAATGCACAATGAGATTGCGGATGCTTTGGCCACATTGTCCTCTATGTTGCATCATCCGGACAAGACATACATAGATCCGCTCCAGATCCAAGTCCGAGATCAGAATGCTTATTGCTTCGTCGTGGAAGAAGAGTCGGATGGAGAGCCGTGGTATCATGATATTAGAGAATACTTGAAAGCTGGCAAATACCCGGAGCAAGCCACAGGAGACCAAAAGAGAGCCATCAGGCGTCTAGCCAATGGATTTTTCTTCAGTGGAGGAGTGGTATACAAAAGAACACCAGATCTGGGTTTATTGAGATGTGTGGATGCACAACAAGCAAATGAAATCATGATTGAAGTACATGCTGGAGTATGCGGACCCCACATGAGCGGATATGTTTTAGCAAAGAAGATCTTGAGAGCAGGGTACTACTGGCTCACGATGGAGCGTGATTGTATCAGGTATGTAAAGAAATGCCATCAATGCCAGGTACATGGAGATCTGATCCACTCCCCGCCTTATGAGTTGCACACAATGTCAGCACCTTGGCCCTTTGTTGCTTGGGGCATGGATGTCATCGGCCCTATAGATCCAGCCGCTTCTAATGGGCACAGTTTCATTCTGGTTGCAATTGATTATTTCACCAAGTGGGTTGAAGCTAAGACATTCAAGGCAGTGACGAAGAAAGCGGTGGTGGATTTTGTGCACGAGAATATCATATGCCGATTTGGAATCCCCAAAGTGATTATCACGGACAATGGAGCCAATTTAAACAGTCATCTCATGGCGGAGGTCTGTGAAAGGTTTAAGATCACGCACCGCAATTCCACGCCTTACAGGCCAAAGGCGAATGGTGCAGTAGAGGCGGCAAATAAAAACATCAAGAAGATTCTCCGGAAAATGGTGGAGGGATCCAGGCAGTGGCATGAAAAGTTACCCTTTGCTCTCACGGGTTACCGCACGACGGTACGTACTTCTATCGGAACCACACCTTATACTCTGGTGTATGGAACAGAGGCCGTTATACCCGCAGAAATAGAAATACCGTCATTGCGAATTATAGCCGAATCCGAGATAGATGACGATGAATGGGTAAAGGCCCGGTTAGAACAGTTGAATTTGATTGATGAGAAGAGATTGGCCGCAGTCTGCCATGGACAGTTGTATCAGCGGAGAATGGCCAAAGCATATAATAAGAAGGTACGACCTCGAAAGTTTGAAGTTGGACAACTGGTATTGAGGCGTATCTTACCACATTGGGTAGAGGCAAAAGGCAAGTTCGCACCGAATTGGCAGGGACCGTTTGTGGTATCACGGGTGTTGTCCAATGGAGCATTATATTTAACAGATGTTGAAGGAAAGTGCGTAGAGACTGCTATCAATTCAGATGCAGTCAAAAGATACTATGTATGATTCCTTTTCAATTGTATGTTTTGTATTTTGTTGTGATTTTGGAATTGAAATGACGAAGGCATTTTATTCTCTATCCAAACACTTTATCCATTGTTAACCCCTTTGAGCCTTAATGAATGAATTCTTTCATATCCCTCTCTCGAAATCACTCTAATGCAATAAGTTCTCAATTGCCAGAATGAAAATGAAATGATGGAAAAATGAAAAGAAAAATTGAAAAAAAAAATGAAAAAAAAAGAAAAAGAAAAAAAAAAAATGAAAAAATGAAAAAAAAATGATGAAAAAAAAGAAAAGACAAAAATCGGGAAAAAGTCAAAAAGAAATCCATCTAACTTATAAAGTTGGATGAACTACGTCTGACTTGATCCCGAAAGGGTACGTAGGCAGCCTCACTGAGGTTCAGTCACAATAAAGAAAAAATCCAAAAATTCCCCACATATTGAAACTGGGGCATAAGTTATGTTTTAATAATTCCGAGAGTTGTAAATATGTTTAACCCTCGTTGAAATTTTGAGCCTTTATATCTTTCTTTCTTAACCCGTCCAAAGCCACGTTACAGTCCAAAGAAAGACCTTCTGATCAATTCTGAAATGATAACGAATACAACGAAGGAGCGAAGCATCGGACAATACCCGTGGAACAGAAAACAAAATACAAAAAGGAAAACAAAATACAAAAGGAAAAAATGAAAAAAGAAAATATAAAAAATGAGAGAGTCTCATCGGTGAAAACCTTAGCCGGCACTGTGAGACGATTGTGAGGTTGAGAGAAATAAAATGAGAGAGTCTCATCGGTGAAAACCTTAATCGGCACTGTGAGACGATTGTGAGGTCGAGAGAATAAACGAGAGAGTCTTATTGGTGAAAACCTTTCGAGGCACCGTAAGGCGATCGTGAGGACTATCAAAAGAAAAAGGCAACAAAAAGAGTATTGGTTTGGGTCAAAGGCAATTCAGAGTCAGAATAATGATTGGAACGAACTGGGTCGGAGTTTAAATACATGGCATGGTCGGCGGAATCAGCCAACAAATACCCAGATAAGTTCCGTCATCTCTCCAAAATACCCTTACCTTTCTTTCATTTTTTCTGCATTTCATTGTTTACCCTTTTGAGAGCTAACTACCAGCTCCTGATAACGGAAGTTGAAATAACACTGGATCAGAAAGAATGGAAGATTGAGGAAAGGAATAAAGAAGCTTGGCAAACAGGGCCAAAGGAAAAAGAAAACAAAACAAAAATGGAAAAATGAGAAAAATACAAAAAAGAGTCTGCAAGGAACAAGAGGTCGAAAGCCATGCAACATGACAAAGCAAAAACAAAGGAAGCAATAAGAAGTGGGGACGGCAGATGCCAGCTGCCAGCAGCTTATATCTAATAAATTTTGTTTCATGCAAGAACAAATTGTCACTAATCACTTTAAAGTGAATGTGACCAATGTGGAAAATTTAAAAATACCAAAAAGAGAAAGTCTGCCGAATAAGTGGAGAAATTCACAGACAAGAGATAAGTTGGTAAAAGAAAATACCAAAAGAGGAGGTAACATATTTTAAAATCCACTCCCCAGTCCTCAGGCCGAGGGAATATTTTCTGCATCGCATTGCACGTTTTAATTTCCGTTAGGCGCCCACCTTCTAATACGGGATATTTTCTGCATCGCATTGCACGTTTAAATTTCCGTTAGGCGCCCACCTTCAAATTCGGGAATATTTTCTCCATTGCACGTTTTAATTTCCGTTAGGCGCCCACCTTCAAATTCGGGAATATTTTCTCCATTCGCATTGTTTAAATTTCCGTTAGGCGCCCACCTTCAAATTCGGGAATATTTTCTCCATTGCACGTTTTAATTTCCGTTAGGCGCCCACCTTCAAATTCGGGAATATTTTCTCGCATTGCACGTTTAAATTTCCGTTAGGCGCCCACCTTCAAATTCGGGAATATTTTTCGCATTCGCATGTTTAAATTTCTGTTAGGCGCCCACCTTCAAATTCGGGAATATTTTCTCCATTCGCATTGCACGTTTAAATTTCCGTTAGGCGCCCACCTTCAAATTCGGGAATATTTTCTCCATTTGCATTGCATGTTTAAATTTCGTTAGGCGCCCACCTTCAAATTCGGGAATATTTTCTCGCATTGCACGTTTAATTTCGTTAGGCGCCCACCTTCAAATTCGGGAATATTTTCTCGCATTCGCATTGCACGTTTAAATTTCCGTTAGGCGCCCACCTTCAAATTCGGGAATATTTTCTCGCATTGCACGTTTAAATTTCGTTAGGCGCCCACCTTCAAATTCGGGAATACTTTCGCATTGCATTGCACGTTTCATTTCCGTTAGGCGCCCACCTTCAAATTCGGGAATACTTTTCTCCATTCGCATTGCACGTTTAAATTTCCGTTAGGCGCCCACCTTCAAATTCGGGAATACTTTTCTCCATTCGCATTGCACGTTTAAATTTCCGTTAGGCGCCCACCTTCAAATTCGGGAATACTTTTCTGCATTCGCATTGCACGTTTAAATTTCTGTTAGGCAGAAAAAGAAAAAAAGAGGTAGTTTGTTGTTTTGTTTTGAGCAGGTTCAGCTCGGGATCAAGAAAACAGGAAAATCAACAAAAAGAGAGTCATCAAGAAAAACAAGAAAATCAACAAAAAAGAAAGTCATCAAGAAAACAAGAAAATCAACAAAAAAGAGGAAGATTCTGTATCACCGGAAAGGGAAGAAGAAAAAAGGAAGATTCTGCATCACCGGAAAGGGAAGAAGAGCAAAAGCTAGATTAGGAACAATTGTAATTGTAGGATCATAGCTTAGAATAGCTTCTTCATTTTACATTTTCCCCCGGTGTAATAAGGAGTAAGTCAGCAGGTCTCAACAGTGTCAATGCAACAGTGAGTCTGGTAGTTTTTAAACTGCCAGACCTTCCCGAACTACACTGACCTGGTTCCTGTTTAGCCCAGGATATGTAGGCAACCTCTAAAGCAGGGTGCGGTCAAAAGGTTTTCAAAAATGCTTTCACGGAATATGCCGATGTGCAAAAATCTCTCATTATCGCTCACTTGTCTTTGCACTGAAACTCTTCGTGTTCCCGAGCAAAGAGGGGCAGCTGTGAGCACATGATTTTTGCACCAGGCAAATAATTCCAAAATCAAAATAAATATATTTTTGAGTGCAATTACTTGCTTTGCTTGAAATTAGTTATATTTGAATAAGTAAAAATTAGAAAAAATCAAAAAATAGTAGTAATTAGTTTGTTAGTTTAGTTAATTAGAAAAATTAGCAAAATAGCCTAAATAGGAGAAAATAAAGGAAAAAATAGCAGAAAAATTGCAAAAAAAAAAATATTAGAAAATTAGAGTAATTAGTAGATTAGGATTTATAATTTTTCATAAAAGAAAAAGAAAAAAAAAATAAAGAATAAAGAAAATACATAAAAATTGATTAAAATCGAAAAAATACAAAAATAGGTTGTGTAATAATCTGGGCCAATTGTGAATCCAAATAGCCAGCCCAATCCTTAGGCCCAAAGCAGATCCGGTCCAGGTCTCTAAGGGACTTGATCCCAGCCGTCCAGTCTCATTGATCCAACGGCTGGGATATTTAATTGGATTTGAGTCTTAATTAATTAATGGTGACTTAATCTCAACCGTCCGTCTAAGTTGATCGGACGATTGAGAGCCTGAGCCTTGTTTGTAGTGATACGTTGTCGTTTAAGTAACGCTCGTCAGGACCGTTGATCTTGATCAAATGAACGGTCAAGATTATCTCGTATGTGTGGCCTATAAATAGGCCTTGTCCGAAAGGGGGCCGATCCTTTAGCCATTTTCAAAACCCTAAGTCGGCCGCCTCTCTTCTCCCTCTCTTCTCTCTCTCGTCCTCATCAAAGAACCCTAGGCGGCCATGGCGGCCACCACCTTCCACGGTGGTCGCCGGCCTTTCTAACCTCTCCCATCTTCTTCTCCTTCATCTTCATGCCATAACACACCCAAAAAACCCAGAAAAACACACCGTTCTTCAAAACCCCGGTCACCGGAGTTACACCGGTGACCACCAAAGTATGAGAACCAACCTGAAACCAATACCATTCGACGCCTTTTCATGAGATCTACCCAACCATACTAGCCTCCACCCTCGAATGTCCCTTGAACGCTTCGAATATCCCGAGAAAGGTCGTCGGAACCCTAACTCCGGCGACCCCAAGTTCAAACCCCGATCAAGACCTCATCTTTTACACCTCCTAAAACACCCCCTGTAACTCAAACCTCAAAAGGCTTCGCCTTTAAACCTTGAAAGAAGAAACAGAAAAGGAAAAAGAGAAAAAAGAATCTGGAAATGAATAAAGAAAAAAAGAAAACAAGAAGGAGGCCTGAAGGTCTGGGAGGGTCTTGGATTAAAGAAAAGAAAAGAAAAAGGGGATAGGAAGCTCGGGGGACCGGCCCCGCAAGCTAAGTCCCCCACCCTTTAGTTCTTTTTAGCTTATTAGGATGCTTGTATTTTCTTGCATGTTTTTGATCCTGACTTCTATGATTTCTGTGTTTAGCATGTTTTCTTGTCCTTTCTGATTTTTAAGTTCGCATTCATGAGTTGTTTGCTGTTTGATTATGTTAATTGTTGACCCTGCTATTATGATTAGTCGTTTCACATGTTAGCCTAAGACTTTTCTGTTTATGTTCTCATGTTAGGTATTTCCTCTCCTTCTGTGTTTTAGTTAATGTCTGTTGCTTGTTTATCATCATGATCATTTCTTCTGTTTTGAGATCCTGTGTTAGTCATATTGTCTTTGTTTCTGTGCTTTCATATATGTTTCTCCTGTTTTCAATCTCAGCATGTTGTCTTTCTATCCTGTGGATTCTTAGTTTGTGCTTCGCATGTTAGCTATAAGATTCTTATATAATTATGTCTTCTTTTGTTCTATATCTCTTGCATGTTCCTTTAGTGATTAATTATAGGGTTTCTCTGCCTGTTTCTTTTGAGCCTGTTAATAATGGGATTTCTATCTATTGATTGTCCGCTATAAGTTCAAGATTTCATCTTTCCCCTGTTACTTTAATTGTTGAGTTGTGAGTCACTGATCTATATCTTAAGTTCAAGTTACTGTGGCCATTTTTGTAGCCTTTCGCTTTAATGATCTATGAAAAAATCAGGCTTCTTTTTCACCTTGTCCATCTTTACAATTGTTTGCCACCAATCATGTTAAGTCATAAGAGTCACTTTGAATTCCTTTTGTTTCTTCACCTGGTAGATATTATAGTCTGTTTAGTTCTTACAGTCCAACTTTCTCCCATTGTCATGAATGCATAGTTTGGATAGTAGTTTAACCTCATTCTTTTCTCATCATTACATTAAGTTGTCTTTAAAGTATCCTGGCTGATTTTTCTTGTTTCTTTGTCACTGTTTCTCCATGCTATTCTTGTCATCATCTTCATCTCATTTGTCATGCATTTGTGCTAGGATTAGGAATATTGTTCTTTGCTTCTTCATGGCTTTCTTGTTCCCCATCCTCACTTTTCACATATATACATCGAGCTAAGGTTGGTACTTGAAAGTAAATTCTGATTACCATGATTATGTTATGTGGCTAAAGTCCATTGGGTTTATGACCAGTTGAATCTGTTGACTGTTTTGTGAAAGTTTAGTTTTCCAGTATGCCATCTAGCATGAAATGATTGTGACTATGCCTGATTGATGTTAATTGATATGTTGCTACATGAGTTTAAGTTATGTGAGTTGATTAGTTGAAGTTCAACACTATCAAACCCCTTTTCTGAGTTTTAATTAATCAATGAACATTGTTTGGCCTTATGTGGTTATGTGTGCAATTGTATGTTAAAGTGGCTAAGTTTGCAATAGTTACATGTTAAGTGTGAACACTGCTAAGGCTTGAATGGATTGGTTATAGCTGTTAGTTCTAGGTTCTATAAGTAGTTAGTTTTTAAATAGGTATAAACTGAAAATGAACAAAAAATAGGTTGTTAGTTTAATAATTGGCCTAAGAATGGTCAACCTTGCAAAGGGTTGACCAATTCTGTGAGCCCTAACACACAGCTCACTGTTTAACAGTGGCTGGTTGTGCAAAGGGGCTATGTTTGCAAATGCAGACTAGCCCAGGCTCTATATTGAGCCCTGAACAGCAAAGTGGCCAAACCTGTAAAGGTTTTGGGCCCAGTTGTTCAGTATATGGCTTTAATAGCCCAAGCTAAGTCTCAACTTGAGACTGGTTAACTTTTAAATAGGTTAAGCATAATAACAAAGCAGGCTATGCCTGCAATTAGCTTTAATTAAGAATAAATTGGTCTTAATTGATTGAAATTAACTTAAAAGTGGCTAAAATTGAAATATTTCTTAAGAATAAGTCTGGCCAGCCCTTAAATACTAATGCCAGGGCTGGCCATTAGTTAAATAGGTGCAAAATTAGATAGAATCTGCCCTAGGCATAGCTGGTAAATCAGCAGTGCTCTTAGGGGCACAATTGGGAATTGAAAAGGTAAAATAGTAACTAGTAAGAACTTAGGAGGGTAATAGGGACATTTATACTCTTGATTTCTGCAATTTTGCAGAGATTTAAGGGTATAATGGTCTCCTAAAAATGGGAAATCTGTAAAAATCTCAAACCCCTAAGGTTATACTAGTAAAAGGCCATAAAAGAGAATCTTTAGAACCTTCCAGCACATGCTGGAAGGGTTTTAGTAACTGAAAATGGGACTAAAGTGTAGAATAGGTAATTTTAGGAGGGGGAAGTGGGATTAATCCCATTACTTTCTCCCCAAGTATTCAGCCCTAAAAGGTTAGCTATAAATATCTCAAAAAGGGGCTGAAAAAGGGGGATTCCACTGTAGAACAATCTGAAAAATACACTTAAGTGGGAGTTTATTAAATACAAAGCTGAAGAGATTGAAGTAGCAATTTAACAGTAGATATTTCTGGGAATTTCGGGTGTAAAAGCTTGTGGTCTTAATCTGGTTTTTCTGAGTCTTTTGCTCGATCATCTACTGGGTTATTCTCGTGTTATTGTTGCTGTGCTTTTGTGTTGCTGTGTTGCTGTGCCTATTCCATCACTGTTGCATTGCCTTGATTGACTCCTTGCGATTACTTACTTGCCTATCCCTAGAACTCATCGGTTTATTGGCTTAATTCAGGTACATTTTCCTTTCACTCGAAGATGTTATACTGATAGATTGAAATAAAATGAAGCTCTGGATTTGAATCTATGCTGCCGTGAAGTCGTATTTCAATTGTGTTTGTAAATAGTTTATTGTAGTAGAATGTAGTAGCTGAAGAACAAAGACAAACAGAAACAATGTAATAGCTAGATATTAGAAGTAATGTAGTAGTAGTATAGTCGTAGTAATGCATCACACCTAGTTTAAATAGGAAAAAATAAGTGCACGAATCATGACCTTAGGATCATTAACAATTCTGGCTTCATAAAAATATTTCATAAACCATTGACGCTTAGCTAATGCCTCAACACAGAATAAAAATGCTAGATTGAGCAATATTTTCAAATGCAATTAGTTTGGTAATTTGCATGATGAGCAGAACTAAGATGAAAGCGGTGATTTCAATTATACAAGTTTTCAGGTCATTTAGATATTAAGACTTAAGCTCTGTTGATAAGCATTTTTAGGTTAAGTCTCTCATTGTTAAAAGAAATCATTAGGTAGCAAAAAGGTTTAAGGGGAATAATAACATAGCTATAAGTCACTCTTCTTAATAGCCAACCTGTACTTAGCTCGGATAAGTGACTAATCAACTGTTTGGTCTCATTTAGAAATTAATTAGTTCACTGGTATTGTTAGAAATCAAGGTTGTTAATTTTCATGCATAGATTACTTAGAGTTGATATTGTGTACCATGATCTTTCTTATGATAGTTAATAAATAAAATTCGTTTTCCTATTGATCACAAATGTGTACTCTGTTTTCCTTTTGATTAAATACTTACTTTTGATTATTTTGGGCCCAATGCAACGGGAGCCCGAACAGCAGTCTATAGACAAAAAGTCTTAACACAACTTGGACCTTTAAGGTCTGGACTGGTCCGGATAAATAGACAAATAGATCCAGGCCCAATAACAATAAATTACACGGGCCCGGAACCATTATAGCAATAGCATACGATTAAGGAAATATAGAAAACATAGTTAGATATTAGTATCCTTTAATGAAAATTGGGACGAGCCTCGCCCGAATAACACCGGGGCCCCCTATTTAATAATAAGATAATAAAGTAGATTCGGGAAAGCTAATAGCAAATTCCATAGCTTCTCCCAAAAGACTTAAAAGCCGATAGACATTACTTTAAGGCACGATTTAATATATTCCTATGAACGAGTGTGCACTTGGTGCGACTCAAATCCAAATCTCGGTAAAGCTGAAATACACCGAAAGTCATAGGCGTACTGGTTGCGGTATGACTCGAGGCGTGTTTTCGCGATACCGCAAATTCCTAAAAATGATATTTGACGTAAAAGCACATTATGTTGTTAAAATCTATAACTGAGTCAAATAAAAGTCAAAACGACAGTGGAGCGACCGTGCTAAAACCACGGAATCCGGGAGTGCCTAACACCTTCTCCCGGGTTAACAGAGTTCCTTATCCGGACCTCTGCTTCGCAGACATTTCAAAGAGTCAAAATTCCTCGGATTCGGGATTAACCGGTGACTTGGGACACCATGATCATTCCCAAGTGGCGACTCTGATTAATCTCTAAACATATCCCGAACCGATTGTCCTTAAATTGGAAAAACTCCTTCCCTTACGTTATTTTATCCGTTTCGGGTAATTGAGCGTCGGGGTATACCCTACAAGTGTATTTATACACCTTACGCATGTGCGGGGTAGTAAAAAGGGAGGTGTGACAGCTCTGTTTACCTCATGTTTCTGGGGTGTAGTTCAGTAAGTGTTGGGCACACAGGTTGAGTTGAGCACAGCGTTCCATCCTCAGACGGACGGCCAGTCCGAGCGGATTATTCAGATATTAGAGGGTATACTCCGAGCCCGTGTCAATAATTTTGGAGGCTTGTGGGGCCATTTTTTGCCTTTAGTAGAGTTCGCCTACAATTAAAGCTACCAGTCCAGCATCCAAATGGCCCCATATGAGGTGTTGTATGGTAGGTGATGTCGGTCTCCAATCGGATAGCTTGAGTTGGGAGAGGCTCGGTTATTTGGTACAGATTTAGTTTATGAGGCCTTGGATAAGGTCAAAATTATTTAGGATAGGCTTCGTTCTGCTCAGTCACGGCAAAAAAGTTATGCGGATCATAAGGTTCAAGATGTAGCTTTCATGGTTGGTGAGCGGGTCTTGCTCTGAGTGTCGCCTATGAAGGCATGATGAGATTTTGGAAGAAGGGAAAGCTTAGCCCTAGGTTCATTGGCTCATTTCAGATTCTTGATCGTGTGGGAGAGGTGGCTTATAGACTTGCCTTGCCGCCTAGCTTGTCAGTCGTGCATCCAGTGTTTCATGTGTCCATACTTCAGAGGTATCACGGCGATCCAGCCCACGTGTTAAGACTTCAGCACTGTCCAGTTGGACAAGGATTTATATTTTGAGGAGGAGCCGGTAGCTATTCTAGCCCGGCAAGTTCATCAGTTGAGATCTAGGAGTTTTCCCGCCGTTTTGTTCAGTGGAGAGGTTAGTCCCCCGAGGCCTCGACCCGGGAGTCCGAGTCTAATATGTGGAGCCATTATCCACATCTGTTTCCCGACTCGGGTATTTCTTTCTTTTGTCCATTCGAGGACGAATGATTGTTTTAGAGGTGGGGAATGTGACGACCCAAAGGGCCATCACCTGTTTTCTCTTTCATTTTCGTGCTTCGAGGCCTTGAAAACCTCATTTTTACTTGCCTCAATTTGTGTGCGCAGTTCCAATATGTAGCCGGAAAGATTATATGTTAAATTCTATGAAAAATTTCAAATGTGGCTTTAAAATGATTAAAGTTGACTTTGGTGAACATTTTTGGTAAAAGGACCCGGACCTGTGATTTGATTATCCCTGAGTGTCTGTAGAAAAATATGGGACTCGGGCATATGCTCGGAGTCAAATTCCACCCGAGAAATGAATTTTTCTGTGAAATTATTTTTTTGGAATTATTAAGGAAAATTAAAATGAATATTGATTAAATGACTGTGGTATGGAGCTCATATTTAATTCTGGCGTCCGCTACAAGTCTTATATATGGTTTAAGCGCTTTTTGTGAAATTTTGTCAAAATCGGATGTCATTTGACATGTTTCGGACCTAAATGTCTAAAAATGAAAGTTTATGAAGTTTGTTGAAAAGTGATGATTTTGAGGTTTGATTCCTCGTTTATGATTCTATTTTGGCGATTTAATTGCATGGTTAAGTTCGTTGGATGTTGTTGAGTTAGTATGTGTTTGGTTAGAAGCCCTGAGGGCTCGGGAGTCTTTCGGAGGTATGTCGGGCTGTTTTAGAACTCAAAATAGTTGCAGAAGTTTCAGTTCTGGTATGCTGCTATCCAGTGCTATGCGATCGCATAGGTGTCCCCGCGATCGCATAAGATTACAATTTCAAGTACCCCATTTGTTCAATACTATCGCATATAGCCTACTGCGATTGTGTAGAGCTGTGAGCACATGATTTTTGCACTAGGTAAACAAAATTCCAAAATTAAAAATAAAATAATATTTTTTGAGTGTAATTATATGTCTTGTTTGAAAATAGATGCATTTTATGTGTTTAAATAATTAAAGTTATAAAATAAAAAAATATAGGTTAAATACATGCATTTTAAATTAAGTAGTTAAAACGAAAAATCAACAAAAAGAGCATTAATAGCGGAAATTATGGGAAAAATAATAGAAAATTGCCAAAAAATATCAGAAAATTAGTAAAAGTGGGAAATTGAATAATTTAAATAATACAAAAAGAAAAAAATGAAATACAAAAAGAAAATTACCACAAAAATAATTGAAACATCAGAAAAATACAAAAATACATATGGGTATAATTACTTTGGGCCAAAAGAAATTGAATTTAATGGCCCAAGTACATTGGCCTAAAGGTCCGGTCCAGTTCACCAAGGGACATTGATCTCAGCCGCTCATCAGGTCAAATCTAACGGCTGAGAATCAATCCGGAATTATTTAATCAATTGAAATGTGAGATCAAATCTGAGCCGTTCGTTTGGATTGATCTAATGGTCAACAGACTGGGCTTCATTTGTAATAAAACGACGCCGCTTTAGTAACACAATTGGTGGCCGTTGATCTTTATCAAACCAACGGCCCAGATCACCTCAACCTCCCCGACTATATAAGGCATTGGTCTGGTTGAGACCAGCCATTTTCAATTCCCCCAAACCCTAGCCGCCCAAATCCCCTTTCTTCTTCACCTTCATCTACTTCCTCACCTCCTCTCTGAAACCCTACCGGCCATAGAGGCCACCACCCTCCATGGTGGTCTCCGGCCATCCCCTTTACCCCCTCTCTTCTCCTCTTGACTTCTTCACCTCAAACACCTCTCAAAACCTTGAAAACCTAAGAACCCCCCCTGTTCTTGATCTGCCGGTCACCGGAACCTACCTCCGGTGACCACAAGTTATGAAATCCTTCTCCAAACCAACGCCAAAAGATGATCTTACCCCCCACAGCCTTAGTTTCCTTCAAATATACCCCGATCCCGTCGAATATCCAAAAAGAAGTCGCTAGAACCCTAACTCTGGTAACTCAAAACTAAACCCTTATCAAGATCTAGCCTTTACCCCTCTCCAAATACCCCACTCCAAACAAAAATCAAAAAGACTTCATCTTGAAGTCTAAAGAAGAAAACCAGAAAAGAAAAATGAAGAAAAAAGAAATAAAGAAAAGGGTTTGAAAGTCTGAAAAAAAGAGAGTGAAGAGAGTGAGAGGAAGCTTAGGGGACCGGCCCTGCAAAGCTAAGTCCCCTCACTCTTTGAATCTATCTGCTTCTTCTCGTTTTCTAGTTTTTAAATGCTTTCTTCTGTGTTATACTTTTCTATCATGTTTGTTTTGTTTCTCTAATTCGAAAGACCTGTTTAGTATTAGGGTTTTCTGTTCATCTTGTTCATCTCCATGTTATTTTCTTGTTTTGACTATTTTTGTCTCTTTGGCTTAGAAGATCTAGTTAGTACTAGGATCTTCTTTTCATCTCGTTGTTCTTCTGTTTTGTTTGTTGCAAATCATGTTCTGTTTTTTCTGAGTCAAAAGATCTATCTTTCATCCTGTGCTTCTTCATCTTCTTGGTATTGTGATTTCTGATCTGTCAGTTTTCAACAGCATGACTGTTCCTCTCTTTATGAATCTTTACATGTTTAGTTGTCTAGTCATTGTTATTCATCTCTTATACTATGTTTATCTCGTTTTGTTTGGATTTTTGTTTTGATTCTCTGTTTTGAAGATTTGACCCTGATATCTTTCTTCATTTTCGTCCTCTGTTAGTATTAGGCCTCTTCATCTTGTTGGTCTTAGATATCTTCTTTGCATGTTTAAGTTTTTTGACTCTCATTCTGAATTAGGTTTTCTTCCATTAGCTCTCCATGTTTTCACTGTTTTCTCTTCTCTACATGATCCAGTTTGATTCTCATGTCCACTCAAGGGTTTTACTTTAATAAACATCCTCTATGGTCTTTCACCTGCATTTTAGTGACCATGTTTTCTCTCCTGTCATTTGGCATGATAGATTTAGGATTTTCCTTCATTATTTTCTTCATGTCCTTCTCTTCTTCACCTTCATCTTGTTTGTCATATTCTGTATTGAAATTGGGTTGATCTAGTGGGTCTAATTGATATCATTCTTATAGATCCTTTGATTCTTATGTCCGATTAAGCCATGTTTCATTTCTTGTTGACTGTTTGTGAGAGTTTAGCTTCTATGTATGTCTATGTTCATAAACTTTAAAGGTTCTGGGGGTTTTTTCAATGTATCATCTGACATGAATTAGCTGTAATTAAGTCTAATTGATATTGATTGACAGTTTGCCACATGAAATTGGGTTATGTGAGTTGATTGATTAAGATTCAATACTATCAAATTTCCCCTTCTGAGTTTTAGTTGATTGATGCACAATGTTTGGTCTCATGTGGCTATGTGGTGCAATTGCATGTTGAAATGACTGAGTTTGCAATAGTTCTTGTTAGTGTGAGCATGTGATTAATACTCATCAACTTTAGGGGAATTGGTTATAGATGTCATAGTACTAAGTTCCATAAAATGGCTAGTTTTGAAATAGGTTTAAAACTGAAAATCAAATAACAATAGGTTATAAGGTAAATAAGTGACCAAAGAGTGGTCAATTTTGAAAATTGACCAACTCTACAAGGGCCAGCACACTGGCATACCTTAAAAAGGGTTAGTTGTGTAACAAGTGGTTCAAGTCTGCAAGTTCAGACTTACCAAGGCTCATTTGAGCCCTGAATCACAGGTGGCTAGGTCTGCAAAGGCCTTAGCCCAGCCTGTGTTCAGTTAAATAGGTTAATTATGTAAATGATTGGTTAAGTCCGCAAGTTCAGACTCACCAAGGCTCATTTGAGCCCTGAATCACAGGTGGCTAAGTCTGCAAAGGCTTTGGCCCAGCCTGTGTTCAGCAAATGGGTTTCAATTACCTAAGCCAAGTCTCAACTTGAGACTGGCTAAATCTTAAATAGGTTAAATACAACAATAAAGCAGGCTAGTCCTGCAATTAGTTTAAAAATGAAATAAAAAGGTCTTAATTAACTGAAAATGAAACAAAAGAGGTTAAAATTAAAATAGTTCCTTAAAGTAGAACTGGCCAGTCCTTAAATACCAATGCAAGGACTGACCATTAGTTAAATAAACCCAAGAATGCTGAAAACCTGACCTAGGTAGGTCGGGTAAATCAGCAATGTCATTAAGGGCATAAAAGGAAACCAAATTGGTAAAATAGTAAATTATATAGAACACAGAGGGATATGTGAGTCATTTGTACCCCTGATTTCTGCTATTTTGCAGAGGTTGAAGGGTATAATGGTCTCCCTAAAAAGAGAAATCAGTAAAAATCTTTAACCATTAGGGATATTTTGGTAAAAGCCTTAAAATGGAATCAATTAGAACCTTCCAGCACATGCTGGAAGGGATTTGATAACTGAAAATGGGGTCTAAGTGTAAATAGCAATTTTAAAGGGGGAGATGTGGGATTTAATTCCATTCTTTCTCCAAGAAATCTGCCACTATTACACCTATAAATACCCCCAAAAAGAGTGAAAGAAGGGCTGGCTTTTGAAAAGAAAAGTTCGGAGAAATATAGACATATATAGGCTGGTTTTTCAATAGATAAATCAGAGTAAAAATATATTAATAGCGAGTAGTTTTTCCTGCATTTGAGGTAGCAGTCGCTGGATTAAGCTTGTTTGTGTGTGGATTTTCTGATCGAGCTTTTTCTGGGATTTCACATTCGTTGTTGCTGTGGTTTTCTACTCGTTGATATTCAATCCCACTGTTGCATTGCCTTTGTTCGAGTCTGTTGCTGTGCTTATTTCTTAATCCCTTAGAACACATTGGCTCTTTCTACTTGCTGATTCAGGTACACTTCTGTTCGTATGAAGCTGTAATGATGATTTGGCTGAATAAAAATGAAGTTCCAGTTTAATTCTTACGTTATTATGTGTTTTGTAGTTTAATATTGTTATTAGTTGTTTAGTATAGTGAAGATCTGTAGTTTTAATTGTAGTATAGTATGTAATAGTAGAAGAACAAAGACGAAAACAGTGTAATAGCTAGTATTGTAGTGGTAGTGTAGTCATAATAGTATATCACCTAGTTTAAATACGTAAAACACTAAAATATAGGTTAGCTAATCACGGCTTCAAACCATTAACTGTTCTTCACAATAGTTTCGTAAACCATAATCACATAGCTAATCATATGTCAAAGATCTGCATTTAAACGTAGATAAGCTTCAAAATAGAAAAACGTTAGATCAAACTGTAATTCATTCATAATTGGGTTAATAACTTGGTAATGAGCTAAGTCGTAGTAAAATCAGTAGTATAGTTATGCTTGAGTCTTTGAGCCACATGAATGTAGGTACTCGAGTTGTACAATTGAGTGATTAGACTGTGTAAATCATGCTCATGTAGATAGTCTGTTTAAAAATCAATATCCAGAGTTGAGTAAGTTTAAAAGGGGAACAACCATTTGAAGTAACCACTCAATTAAAACCGGACTTGTGATGTCAAATAAGCTAGTTCGTAGTAAAATCGATAGTACAATAGTGTAGCTGTAAATAACTTGTCTTATCCTTAGATAATCATCTTGCCTTTTCACATATATATATATATAGTTAAGTAATCTCTTAATCTCAACTAGTAAGTAACTCAGATGTTAGTGTAAATTCATCATTAGGGATCAAAGATAGAAACAATCTTTTAGTTTAATCCTCATGTACAGTAGATAGTTGTGATTCAGAACTAATACTGACAATTTGTGTACTGATTTTCCCTTTTTTGCTAAATAAAAGTGCAATTTGATTCCATTATTAATTCCAAATGTGTATGTTTATCTTCAGTTATTTACTCATATTATTATTGTTCCTATTTGGTTTGGGCCCAGTATGTAACGTGAGCCTGAACTGTGGTATAAAATCGACTAGGCCATTGAGCAGATGCCTGAAGACAGTCTGAGTTTTTAAGACCCAAGCAGACACAGCACTTGTTTAAACAAGGGTGCGGAGGCCCAGGCCCAGTAAAAGCAATAACAATGGCCTGGGCCCAAGTCTGAAACAGTAAGTTGAATTATAACTAAGGAAAAAACATATATAGAAAATATAGTTAAACGATAGGGTTGGACTCTAAAAATGTAATTGGGATGAGCCTCACACGACAATAAACAGTGGGGCCCCCTCTAGTAATAAAGTTAAAACATGAATAGAATCGGGAGAGCTATTAGTAAACTTCATAGCCTTTCCCCAAAAGAATTAAAAGCCGATAGATTCTATTAGGCACGATTTAATACACCTTCCTTATGAATGAGTGTGCACTTGGTGCAACTCAAATCCAAAATCCCAGCAAAGCCTAAATGTACTAAAGGTCACAGGCGTACTGGTTGCGGTGTGACTCGATGTGTGTTTTTGCGATGTCGCAATTCTGTAAAATATTAAAAGTAAAAGCACATACATATTGTGTAAATTTTATAACAAGTCATATAAGATTCGAGAACGATGATTGAGCGACCATGCTAAAACCACGGAATCCGGGAATGCCTAACACCTTCTCCCCGGTTAACAGAGTTTCTTATCCAGGTCTTTGTTTCGCGGACTATAATAACTGATTCAACTTCCTTGGATTTGGGATTAACCGGTGACTTGGGACACCATTATCTTCCCAAGTGGCGACTCTGATAATTTAATAAAAAATCCCGAACCGATTGTCCTTTATGTGGAAAAACTCCTTCCTCTTTGTCGTTATATCCGTCTTGGGTATTCAAACTCTGAGGTATACCCTACGTATCTTTCCAAACAGATCGATACAAAAGCCTCTTTTCAGGCGTACATTGTGGGGTAGTAAAAAGGGAGGTGTGACAAGAGCAGCTACCCTTCGTTCAATGCGATTGCATTACCTTCTCGCGTTCGCAGAGTATATAAAAACCAAAAATCGAGAGTGGGGTCTATTTCTTCTATGCGTTCGCCTTAGTATTCATGCGATCGCGATAGCCAAATTTCCTGAACCTATGTGATTGCAAGCCTTCTTCCGCGATCGCATAGGGCATTTTTGTACAGTGATTTTTAAAGTAAAAAAACAGAACAGTGAAGGGTTTATTCCTAATTTTCTCACGAGCTGTCTTCCTCCCCAAGCTTTAGGACTCCATTGAAAGCCCCCATCCTTCAAGACCACTTGGGTAAGTAATTTCCCACTCATTTCTTTAACTTTTCCTTCCTTAATTAGTAAGTTTCTAAGCCTAGATCATATAAGCTAGGGTTGAAATTGGGGGAAGAGTAGAGTTGGGGTTTTTCGATTTTCTTCGATTTAGACCTTGTTTTGGGGTCGAATTTGAAAAACAAAATGTATATTCGGGCTCGTGGGGTAATAGGTAACATGGAATTGGTTCGAACCTCGTATTTTGATCGAGCGGGGGCGGGGTCGATTTTGGATTTTTTTTTGGAAGAAAGGTTGGGAATGCATATGTAGGCATTGGGTTTACTTTGTTTAGCTATTATTAATATTTTAAGGTCATTATTTCATAAATTTGACCGAGCTGGAGCAGAATTCGAAGGGTAAAGCTACACTAGAGGCTTGAGTTGATTTTTGGAGCATTTGAGGTAAGTGTTTGGCCTAACTTTGGCTTGAAGGAATATGAGTAGAGTCTTATTTGCAAATTGCTATTTGTCGAGTATAGTGTATAGGCATGGTGACAAGTATCTATACACTGGTGTCTAGCATGACCGTGTGTCCTTATATTGAGATTATCCTGAATTGTTGCGGTTCTTCCATGCTTATTTGATGATTTTTATATATTGTAAAGAGCATGAGACAGGGATTATGATTACTTAACTCCATGGAGCAATGACTCGAGTTGTATTACAGATTGAGAAGGTATATAAAATGAAACGACTCTTTGGACCGATGGTTCAGATGTTAAAATAAATCATAAGTGAGAAGTGTAAGAAAGAGAAAGAGTTGATGATTACTCCTTTGTCGGGACATGTTATTGTTTTTTTGTTCATTTTCCTCCCTTGCCGGGGATTTAGTTGTGTTGTTATTTTCCCTTGCCGAGACATTGAGTTTATTGATATTGTTCCCCTGCCGGTATTTAATTGCTTTGTTTTATTCCCTTGCTGGGATATTCTTCCCTTGTTTGTTTACTTTTTGCCCTGTATTTGTGAATGTTGTTTGGATAAGAAAGTATGATATTGGTGGAGCGGGTCGCACGTCGCAACAATGATATTTGAGGATCGGGTTGCACGTCGCAACAATGATATTTGAGGATCGGGTTGCACGCTGCAATAATAATATCTGAGGATCGGGTTGCATGCCGTAATAATGATATTTGAGGGCCGGGTTGCACGTCGCAACAATGATATTTGAGGACCGGGTTGCATGATGCAACAGTGGTTGACACCAGTGTACTTTATTTGAAATATTTGTGTTCTTGAATCGCTATAAATTCTTTTGTTGTTTCTATCTTATATTGTGATTTCCTGATTATAATCGTTGCCTCCTCACAACATGAACCCCCTATTTCTATTTGTTGACTGTTTACTTCTTGTGTTTCCTTCCTTTGTATATATAGATTTGAACTGTACAGGTTTATCTGGTGGTCTGGTCCTAGCCTAGTCACTACTTCGTCGGGGTTAGGCTAGGCACTTACCACCACATGAGGTCGGTTGTGCTGATGCTACACTCTATGCATCTTATTGCACAGATCTAGGTGTTGGAGCAGCATTTGAGTAGCAGTAGCATTCTGGAAGCGAGTTTCCAGTCCAGGAACATTCGAGGTAGCCTTGCTGACGTCTGCAGGCCCAGAGTCCTTTATTTTATTCAGCTTGATACCGTTATACTGTAGCAGACAATTTTATATTTCCTTCAAACCTTGTATCTAGTATTCTCTAGACGTCCATGAGTATTGTGACACCAGTTTTGGGTAACGGATTGTTAAAATTCTGCATTTTTTAAGTAAATTTTATTTGACACTTCCGCTTTGTTGTTAAATACTTCATTATTGTTAATATTGTCGTTGTTCGCTAAAAAGGTAATTGAAAATTAGCTTACCTAGCTCCTATTAGTAGGTGCCATCACGACTTAGGAGGGTGGAAAATCCGGCTCGTGACAAGTTGGTATAAGAGCACTAGGTTACATCGGTCTCACAAATCACGGACAAACTCGGTAGAGTCTAAGGGATCGGTATAGAGACGTTTGTATTTATCCCCCAGAGGCTATAGAGTTAGGAAAGTTTCGCATTTGTTCTTTCTTGTCATGCAATTCTACTTTTCAAGTACTAATTGAATTTCTACTTTGTTCCTCTACAGATGGCGAGAATACGCGCTTATTCATCTACCGCTCAGCAGTTTGAGACCCCAGTAGTGGAGCCTCAAGTTGATTTTGAGTAGGAGGTTCCCGTCCTAGCTGTTCCAGTAGGCCTAGCTCAGGTCCCAGAAAGGTTCATTGCCACCCCATTTCTTCTGGACGTTCTAGTCCGATTGGTAGGCCTCAGAGAGGGTGCCGTTCGAGCGGGTTTGTTTCCAGTGGTTCAGCCAACGGTGGCAGGTCAGTCGGGTATAGTGGCTCAGGCCGGGAGTGAGATCACTTTTCAGGAGGAGGCCAATGTGGGCCGCAGTGTTGAGATAGCTCTGCCATAGGGAGGTGGTCATGGGTCGAATAAGAGGCCCCATCATGCAGGCAGATTCAGTGGTACCTCATAAGGAGGTAGAGGTTCTTATAGTAGAGGCCATCCTCCCAAGCCTTTTCAGTCAGCTTCTATGTCACTCATGGTACTTCAGGTGGTCATTCAAGTCGACAGTGTCAGCCTCAGTTCCCTCAGATGCACTGTGTGTGTAGATGTTATAAGTGTGGTGAGTATGGCCACAACTGGAGATTTTGCCCGAGGTTGAGGGGTGCTCAGCCGCAGCATACGAGGTCTTGCCATGCTTGTGGTGATCCGAGGCACACTATTAGATATTGCCCTCAAGTTTATGGCAGCTTCCAGCGTCAAAGTTCTCGTGCTATGAGTCAGGCACTGGAGGTTCCACTGCCTGCCCAGCCAACTAGAGGCGGTAGCAGAGGTGTTAGAGGTGGAGGTAGAGGTCTTAGAGGTGGAGTTTAGGCCAGCCAGCAGCTAGGCCAGAGGCTGAGTCTTCAGGTGCAGACATTACAGGTACCATTCTAATTTGTATTATAGATGCTTCAGTACTATTTGACCCTGGGTTTACGTATTCGTATGTGTCGTCCTATTTTGCACCCTACATGGCTATACTTAGTGATGCTTTGGGTATTTCTGTTTATGTATCTACATCGGTGGGTGATTCTATAGTGGTCGACCGAGTTCATCGTTCCTGTGTGGTAATGTTTGAGGGTCTTGAGACCCATGTTGATTTATTGATCTTAGACATGGTGGATTTTGATGTTATACTAGGGATGGATTGGTTGTCCCCGTATCATGCTATCTTGGATTATCATGCCAAGACTATGACCTTGGCTTTGCCAAATTTTCCCCAACTGGAGTGGAGAGGGACCCCAAGTCTTGCCACCCGCAGTGTTATTTCATATGTGAAGGCTCGACGCATGGTCGAGGAGGGGTGTTTAGCTTATCTGGTGTATGTTCGCAATTCTAGCACAAAGGTTCCTTCTATTGATTATGTTCCTATTGTTTGGGAGTTTCCCGAGGTTTTGCCCTTCAGACTCTCCGGGTATGCCTCCTGACAGAGATATTAATTTCTGTATTGATCTGGCTCTACGCACTCAGCCCATTTCCATTCTGCCGTATTGGATGGCGCCGTAAGAGTTGAAGAATTTAATGGACAAGTTGCAAGACTTGCTAGAGAAGGGTTTTATCAGACCTAGTGTTTCTCCTTGGGGTGGGTCGATGTTATTTGTGAGGAAAAATGATGGATCGATGAGGATGTGCATTGATTACCGGTAATTGAACAAAGTGACAATTAATAACAAGTATCCACTATGGAGGATTGATGATTTGTTTGACCAACTTGAAGGTGCAAAGGCGTTTTCAAAGATAGACTTGAGATCTGGCTACCATCAACTAAGGATTTGGGCTTCTGATGTCCCTAAGATAGCGTTCCGCACTCGGTATGGGTATAATGAGTTTTTAGTCATGTCATTTGGGTTGACTAATGCCCCAGCAGCATTTATGGAGTTGATGAACTGAGTATTCAGACCTTACTTGGACTTGTTCGTGATAGTATTTATTGATGATATTCTGGTGTACTCATGCAGCAAGGAGGAGCACAAACAACACCTCAGAGTGGTTCTTCAGACTCTGAAGGATAGACAGTTATATGCTAAGCTCTCGAAGTGTGAGTTCTAGTTGAGTTCAATTTTATTTCTGGGTCATGTCGTATCAATAGAGGGTATTTGGGTGGGCCCGAAGAAGATTGAGGCAATCAAGAACTAGCCTCGACCAGCATCAACTACAGAGATTCAAAGTATTCTTGGTGTTAGCAGGTTACTACAGTCTGTTCGTGGAGAGATTTTTATCTATAATACCCATGATGACCAGATTGACCCAGAAGGGTGCCCACTTCAGATGGCCAGATGAGTGTGAGTCGAGTTTTCAGAATCAAGACAGCTTTGACTACGGTACTGATATTGGTTTTCCCACAGGCTTAGGGCCTTATACAGTTTATTGTGATGCTTTTCGTATTGGACTTGGTGCAGTATTGATGTAAGACGGCAGAGTCATTGCTTATGCTTTGAGGCAGTTGAAGATCCACGAGAAGAATTATCCGGTTCATGATCTAGAGTTGGCAACCATTGTTCATGCTTTGAAGATTTGGAGGCATTACCTATATGGTGTGACGTATGAGGTTTACACTAGATCACAAGAGTCTGCAGTACTTGTTCAAGTAGAAGGAGTTGAACTTGAGGCAAAGGAGGTGGTTGGAGCTATTGAAGGATTATGATGTCACTATTTTGTATCACCCAGGGAAAGCCAATATGGTGGCTGAGGCATTGAGTAGGAAGTCCGCCAGCATGGGTAGTCTTGCTTATGTTCTGATTAGCCAGATACCACTTGCTTTGGATATTTGGGACTTGGCCAATCGATGTGTGAGGTTGGGCATTTCTGAGCCTATCTGAGTGTTAGCTTGCACGACCGTTCATTCCTCATTATTGGAGAGTATCCATGATCGGCAGTTTGATGATCCCCATTTCTGTGTCCTGAGAGACACGGTGAAGCGTGGAGGTGCCACGAATGTGGCCTTAGATGATGATGGTGTTTTGAGATTGCAGGGGTGAGTTTGTGTGCCCAATGCCGAAGGGATTCGAGAGTTGATATTAGCAGAGGACCATAGTTCTCGGTATTCTATTCATCCGAGTACCGTGAAGATGTATCAGGACTTGCGGCAGCATTATTGGTGGCATAGGATGAAGAAAGATATTGTTACATATGTGGCTCGATGTTTGAACTGTAAGCAGGTTAAGTATGAGCATCAGAGGCCTGGTGGTTTGTTTCAGAGGATTGAGATTCCCGAGTGGAAGTGGGAGAGGATTACCATGGATTTCGTTACTGGACTTCCGTTGACTCAGAAGAAGTTCAACTCGATATGAGTTATTGTTGATAGGCTGACCAAGTCAGTGCATTTTATTCCTGTAGCAGTCTCTTATTCATCCGAAGGTTAGTTGAGAATTATATCCGGGAGATTGTTCGCCTTCATGGGGTTCCGGTATCCATCATTTCAGATTGAGGTACACAGTTTACGGAGAGCGATTCAGCAAGAGTTAGGCACCCTAGTTCAGTTGAGCACAATATTCCATCCTCGAATGGATGGTTAGTCCGAACGGACTATTCAGATTTTGGAGGATATGCTCCAAGCTTGTGTCATTGATTTTGTAGGCTTCTGGGGCCAGTTTTTGCCTTTAGTAGAGTTCTTCTACAACAACATCTACCAATCCAGCATCGAGATGGCCCCATATGAGACGTTGTATGGTAGGCGATGTCGGTCTCCAGTCGGATGGTTTGAGACGGGAGAGGATCGGTTATTGGGTAAAGATTTTGTTCAGGAGGCCTTGGATAAGGTCAATATCATTCAGGACAGGCTTCGTTCGGCTCAGTCGCGGCAAAAGAGTTATGCGAATCATAAGGTTCGAGATGTAGCTTTCATGGTTGGTGAGTGGGTCTTGCTCTGAGTGTTGCCTATGAAGGGTGTGATGAGATTTGAGAAGAAGGGCAAGTTTATCCCTAGGTTCATTGGCCCATTTGAGATTCTCGATCGTGTGGAAGAGGTGGCTTACAGACTTGCCTTGCCGCCCATCTTGTCAGCCGTGCATCTAGTGTTTCATGTATCCATGCTTTGGAGGTATCACGGTGATCCAGCCCACGTGTTAGATTTCAGTACTGTCTAGTTGGACAAGGATCTATCTTACGGGGAGGAGCCGGTAGCTATTTTAGACCGGCAGGTTTGACAGTTGAGGTCGAAGATTTTTCCTTCAGTGCGTGTCCAGTGGAGAGTTCAGCCTCCTGGGAGTCCGAGTCTAATATGTGGAGCTGTTATCCTCGTCTATTTTCTTACTCGGGTAGTTCTTTCTTTTGTCCGTTCGAGGACGAACGGTTGTTTTAGAGGTGGAGAATGTGATGACCCAAAGGGTCATCACCCGTTTTATCTTTCATTTATGTGCTTCTGAGACCCTAAAAACCTCATTTTTACTTGCCTCGATTTGCATGCGTAGTCTGGGCGCATAGCCGGAAAGATTATATGTTAAATTATGTGAAAAATGTCATAATATGGCTTTAAAATGATTAAAGTTGACTTTGGTCAATATTTTTAGTAAACGAACATGGACCCACGATTTGACAGTCCCGGAGGGTCCGTAGAAAAATATGGGACTCGGGCATATGCCCGGAGATGAATTCCGAGGTCTAGAGCCCGAGAAATGAATTTTTTTGTGAAATTATTTTTCTGAAATTATTAAGAAAAATGGAAATAAAAATTAATTAAAAGACTGTGGTATCGGGCTCGTATGATGGTTCCGACTCGGTACAAGTCGTATAAGTGGTTTAAGCACTTTCTGTGAAATTTGGTAGAAATCGGACGTCATTTGACGTGTTTCGGACCTAAATATCTGAAAATGAAAGTTAATGAAGTTTGATGAAAAAGTGATGATTTTGAGGTTTGATTTCTCATTTATGATGTTATTTTGGTGATTTAATCGCATGGTTAAGTTCATAGGATGTTATTCGGTTAATGTGTGTGTGTGTGTTTGGTTAGGAGCCCCGAGGGCTCGAGAGTGGTTCGGAAGTGTGTCGGGGTGTTTTAGAACTTAAAATAGTTGCAGAAGTTTTAAGTTCTTGTATGTTGCTACCCAGTGCAATGCGATCGCATAGGTGTCCCCGCGATCGCATAAGGTTAAAATTTCAGGTACCCCATTTTTTCAATGTGATTGCATATAGCCTCCTGCAATCGCGTACAGCAGCTACCCTTCATTCAATGCGATCGCAGTACCTTCTCGCGTTCGCATTGTATAAAAAACCAAAAATTCGGAGTGGAGTATATTTCTTCTATTCGTTCGCATTAGTTTTCATGCGATCGCGATAGCCAAATTCCCGACCCTGTGCGATCGCAAGATTTCTTCCGCAATCGCATAGGGCATTTTTGCCCTGTGATTTTTAAAGTTCAAAAATAGAACAATGACGCGTTTATTCCTAATTTTCTCACGAGCTGTCTTCCTCCCCAAGCTCTAGGACTCCATTGAAGCCCACATCCTTCAATACCACTTGGGTAAGTAATTTCCCACACATTTCTTTCACTTTTCCTTCATTAATTAGTAAGTTTCTAAGCCTAAATCATATAATCTAGGGTTGAATTTGGGGGAAAAGGGTAGGGTTAGGGTTTTTTAATTTGTTCAATTTAGACCTCGTTTTGGGGTTTAATTTGAAAAACAAAATGTATATTCGGGCTCGTGGGGGAATGGGTCACATGGAATTTGTTCGAACCTCGTGTTTTGATCAAGCGGGGGCGGGGTCGATTTTGGATTTTTTTTGGAAGAAAGGTTAGGAATTTATGCATGGAGTTTAGTTTGTTTAGCTATTATTAATATTTTAAGGTCATTATTTCATAGATTTGACCAAGTTGGAGCCGAATTTGAGGGGTAAAGCTACACTAGAGGCTTGAGTTGATTTTTTTTGGAGCATTTGAGGTAAGTTTTTTGTCTAACTTTGGCTTGAGGGAATAAGAGTAGAGTTTTATTTTCTAATTTCTATTTTTCTAGTACAGTGTATAGGCATGGTGAAGAGTATCTATACATACGTGTCTAGCATGAACGTGCAGGATCAAGTGCGGAATTTAAACAAGTATAGAAAACTGTAAAGAAAACTTACAAGAACAGGGATCTTTTATTTCATAGTGGCAAACGCCTTCATTGTTTACAAGAGAGTACAGAGAGAATTGTAAAAGAAAATTGTATTTCAGAAATTTTCTGATGCTCCTCTAGAGGAATTACAAGTCTTTTATAGACCGAAAGAGATAAGCTTAATCAGAAAGCAATCCATTTGATAGGTTGCTTGGTGATAAGTAGGGCCCATATTCCACTTTCGTAGATAATGGACAGGGAGATAAGCTTTATCAGTTTTTTCCTTGTCGGGTAATGATAAAGTAAAGCTTATCTTCCTATTCTCTTTTTGACTAAAAGAGATGTTGTCTCCGAATAGTCCAAAAGACTTTCGGTGGCTGGGGTCCATTGATTTAATAATCAAATAGAAATTCCGTCCCTTCGGGACTCTTCTATTACTCTCTAGATAATTCCGGTCTTTGACCTCTATCCGAGAGACTAATTATTCCGGTTTTTAATAACCTCAATTAGTGATTACTAATCAAATGGATTTAAATAAGAACTAGCTAAAGCTCGAGGGTTTAACATGTCACCGTTGTCATCACTTTGTGATGACGCTTCTTCAAGAAGTTGCATGATAGCTTCTTCGTCTGGATTATCATCGAGCTCAGACAGAGCTTTCTGTAATTTTTTCTTTAACTCATCTTTCGAAGGAGATGGTTGAGAAGATGAGGTTGATCCTTTCTTGGAAGGAGTGATTGACTTATCTGTTGACTCTTTCTTTGCTGGTGTCCAGCTTTTGATCTTGATTTCTCTTGACAGATATTTGATCTTGTCAAATTCTGCTATAACAAAAGTCCAATTAATAATATAAGAAATTCTTTTCTTAATAAAGTATTTACACAACTTAATGTTGTCTGGTAATGTAGAGATTCCTTCCTCATGTTGGAACTGAGGAAACTTCTCTAAGAAGGGTTTTGGAAGAATGCCTTGGTTTCCTCCGAAACAGCTCCACCAGTCATAGAACCATCTCGGGATAACAGAAGTTGAAACTTCTGAGCTATACTTTACAAACCAAGTATGAGTAATTGGTCGTAAGAATAGGAAGTTAAACCAGGCATTACGGTAGTCAAACCAATTGTAGGTTTGAGGATTGTATTTCCTAGAAAGACTTATAGGAGTTAACAGATGATCTACCTTCCAATCGAAGGGAGAAAGGATTTTCTTAATAAGTGAACTTTGAGTAGGCGATGCTCTCAGGGTCTGATTTATCACTTAACTCGTGTTCTATTTCAATAGAACCAGTATCTATTAAAATAAATTCAAAAAACTTTCTAGTTTTTAAGTGATTATCGGTGTCAACATAATTTCTATTGTTGAAGAGGGGTTTTAGGAGATGTTTAACCTCAAAGTTTTCATAGTCTTTATCAAGGGCAAAGATGGGAGAAGTTTGTAAAGAAATGAAATTAAATTTTTCTTTAATAGGCTTTGGAAGGGGAGTTGCAGCTAGAGATACTGCTTCAGCAAAACTCTCAGGAGTTTCATAGCGTAATAGTCACTAGTTGGTATGTGGGAAAATCTAAGTTTTCCCGAGGGAGAAGCCGAACTGGGTTCGGGTTCCTTTTGAAAAGGCTTCTTTGAGGAACTACTCGAAGGTAGTGAGGGAAAAGAGATTGGGCCAACTGGTGGTAGTTGGGCTAGGGCAGAATATCTATTCTGTCCTAATTCTGGCCTTATTGGCGAGAGGCTTAATTCAGGCCTTATTGCAAATGGGCCCGGAGGAGGATTAATTTTTGGACCACTTGTTGTGGGCCTGCTTCCTGAGGGCCTTGCTCCTTGGCGGGCTCCTCTCATTGCTTTTCCTGCAAGAATTCACGTGTTAGAAAGTCTGGGAGAGAATTATCTTCTCCCTTGAGATATTCTATAGTAAAATCAAAACTGGATAATAAAGCTTGCCATCTAGCAAATATTTGTTTAGAGACAAGATTTTTAACATCCTTTTGCAGGATCTCTTTAGCAGATTTACAATCTACTCTAATAAAAAATTCTTTGTTTATAAGGTCGTCTTGGAACTTTGTATTACAAAGAACAATAGCAAGAACTTCCTTCTTAACAGTGCTATAATTAGCTTGGGCGGAGTTCCAGACTCCAGAGGTGAATCTAACTAATTGTTCGGGACTCTTAGAATCCCTTCTTTGTTTTAATATACCTCCATAACCAAGTTCAGAGGCATCTGTTTCAACTATCATGAAGAAGTCGGGGTTAGATATTCCAAGACATGGTAGATTCTTAACCAGTCTTTTGACCTCTAATACTGCATTAGTCTGATCCTCTCCCCATGGAACAGGGGTCTTTTTAAGCCTATCGTATAAAGGCTTACAGATTAGTCGGACTTTAGGAATAAAATCCGCTACATAATTGAGACTTCCTAAGAATCTCTGTAGTTGGGTTTTGTCATTGATGACGTTAGGGAATTTGTCTGAGAACTCGATGGCTCTACAAATGGGCTTATAAGTTCCTTGGTATAAGTCATGGCCCAAGAAACGTATTTGGGTCTGAAAAAGTTTGATTTTCTTAGCACTAACTACTAATCCATTGTGCTTAACTGTTTGAAAGAAAACATTTAAATATTTAAAATGAGAATCTATATTTTCAGAAAATATTAAAACATCGTCAATATATACTATTGAAAAATGACTAATATGATTGAAAATACTATTCATAATATTTTGGAATTCGGAAAGGGCATTTTTGAGCCCAAAAGGCATAACGTTCCATTCGTACTTGTCCGAATGGTACATTGAAAGCGGTTTTGTATTTGTCCTTTTCGGAAATCTGAATTTGCTAGAAGCCTGATTTCATATCAAACTTATTGTAAACGTTGGCTTTAAACGTTCTCTTTAAAAAATCACGTTTGTTAGGAATAGGATACCTAATCCATTTTAAAGCCTTGTTTAAAGGTTTATAATTGATAACGAGCCTTGGGGCTCCTCTCTCTTGTTCAACAGCATTATTAACATAAAAAGCTGAACAGCTCCAAGGGGATTTGGAGGGTCTAATTAATTTATTAGACAAGAGAGTATCAATTTCCTTTTTACAGAATTCCATTAAAGCCTGGTTCATTTGGATGGGCCTAGCTTTGGTAGAAATAGTTTTTTCGTCAAAACCGTCTATATAAGGAAGATCAATAGTATGGGCTTTTCTGGCCCAAAAGGCATTTGGAAAATCTGAGCAAATTTCTTTTTTAAAAGTTTCCTGGAGTTTAGCAATCTTAGTTACTATCCTCGGGGTTTTTAAAATTTGCTCAATTTGTTTGATTTGGATATCATCCTTCAAAAATTGTATTTGCTGAGAAATAAGATTTATTTTGAAAGTCGTTTTTTCATGTAAAAAAGTGCTTTCTTCTTTTGAAAGAGTTTTAATAAAAGGGAAGGAAATTTCTTTTCCTAAAATAGTTGTTTTGATATCTTCAAAACCAGTGATAAAAGGTTTTATTTGGGTAATAAAAGGTATTCCCAAAATAATTTCTTCATTTATGTTTTTGGTAATTACAAAATCATTTTTTAAGCAAATACCATTGTTGCAAATATGAGCATCAAATAATTTATAATCTATTAATATACGCTCACCAGTGGCGTTGTAAAGTTTTGTAGATCCCTTTCTAAGATATTTAGTAGGGATTAATCCTTCAATAATGCAGTTTCTATCTGCACCACTATCTAATAAAGCTATTTTGGTCAGGACAAAGTTATCGTTGATAACAAGCTTTATCAAAATATGAGAGCTTTGAGGCCTGACTTTAGTGATTAAATCAATGCCATCAGCTCTACTAGTGGATGCAATATCCATGTTTTTACCCGTAGGGGAAGGAGACATATCTGAATCATAAGCTGATCCGATATCTTAATTATGAGCAGATTTGAGGACTTGCTCTGTAAGAGCATCAATCTCGACTTTATGAAGTCTAGATTTAATTTCTCTTACTTCATCTTTGAGAAGCTTTATTTCGCTTCGAAGCTCATTAATGGAAGGTTCTTCCTTTCTTGAGTCAAAACGACTCATGATTTGCTTCATGCTAAAAGGTTCTACCTGAGGTCTTTCAGACTTTTGTCTGGAGACAAGCTTTTGAAGTTCTAATAGGTAATTCCTTTTAACATCATCATCATTGATGTGCTCAATGGTGGCAAATAGAGTTTCTACAGTTTGTTCCGAGAGAACTCTAATGGATTTTGCTTCGCAAAGACAGTACGTACCTGTACAATCACAGGTTTCACTGTCATCAGAGTCTTGTGCAACATTGATGAACTCGTCATAGCTGTTTTCTGATTCATTATCAGAAGAGTATGATTCAGACTCCGTTTCTTCTTCTTCTAGAATGGAGAAGAGTTTTTGTTTGGTTTCGTCATCGACCTCTAGAAGGTTGACTTTGTTTTTCTTCTTCTTATTCCTGGGGCATTGGTTTGACCTATGTCCCTTTCTGCCACATGTCCAGCTTGTGTCTGAATTATCGGAAGTTTTTCTTCTAAAACTTCTTTTTGGTTTATCCCTGAGTTTACTGGTTTTTCTAAAACCTTTACTCTTAAAAATCTTTTTACCACCTTCTCTGTGATTCTTGCTATCTTTTCTAGCTGAAGGAGGTTTTATAGCAGGGAAATCGAAGTCTTGACAAAAGCTTCCTAGTTCGTTCGAAGTCAGACTCCTTTCTTTCTTAAGCTGGTCTTTAAGCTTAAGGTCAGTACAGAGTTCCATAGCAGTAATCGTTGTTACGCTAATGAGGTCTCCATAAGAGATGAGATGATAAGGGATTTTCCCTTCACATCTATCTTTGATTTTGGTTCTGACTTTCTCAGCAAAGTGAGAGGGTAAACCACTAATAAAGCGTTCCTTCCAATAGTCATTATTGCAATCTTGCCTAATCATGACTTTACTAAGGAACATATCTTTGTACCACCTAAAATCTGTCAATTTTTTGCAGTACAAATTGTTAAGGATTTCAAGGCTTCTATCTTGAAATAGACGGGGTTCACCTACAAAGTGTTTGGCTATGCTATAAGCCAAAGTGGCGAATGCATCTTCAGCAGTAACCTCAGTGGTTGTGCTGGAGTTGTTTTCTGTTTTAACAACCTATTTAAGGACAGAGTGGCATTAAGAATAGTGCCTTTGTCCATTTCAGTAAGGTAATTGTCCCACCAGTTCTTTAATATGCCAGTAAAGCTTGCAATAATTCTATTTGCAGCATTCTTATCAGAAGCGCCTCTCATTTTGTAGGCTGTTACAGAAATTCCCATTTCTTGTAACTTGTTATATATTTGGCCCTCTGCCATGCCATCTATATTCCATTCTGTAATACCATTTCCTTCGGTATATGAGCTAGGATGGAGGTTATCTTCCTCGAATTGAGTATCCGGGAAAGAAGGTCTGGGATAGAAGTTCCTCATATTGGGTTGCCTATCTTGTAGGGTACTAAGTTTATTACCTTTGGTGATATTCAGCTTAGATAACTGGTCACTAATTTTTTCTAACATAGCATCACTGTTGCTAAGATCTTTAGAAAATTCAGGAAATTTTTCTTTGGAAAATTCAGGAATTTTGAAAACCGGATTTGTATCAATCACTTTGTCTAGGACACTAGACAGAATATGATTATTTGTTTATACTAGATAAATATTATTCTTATGTGTATAGTAACTCTTTAAACAAAGTACTGTTTAAAGCCTGAGGTGTAGAGTGTCTGTTGAATTTGAAGTTGTCGAGTAATTTACGACTTTAGGCTTTGGTCAGCCAGAAGGGATCTCCGTAAGGCCAAGAGAGTGGCAGGATTGATTCAAGGTGGTCCAGTCCCTGAGATAATTCAACAAATTCTAGTAATATCCAAGATTGGCTTTAAAACTATATTTTGTTATAAGACTCACTATTCTCATAATTCTGATATTTATCTTTTATTAACCCTTAATCATAGTATTTCTAGTTTCCTAAGACAATCTTTTTTTCATGAATTCCAGAAACCAGAATACTGTTAATAGTGTTAATGTTTCTATTTCAAAAATAGAAAACGATTTACAAAACTGGGATATTCCCAAAGAATCTTTTGAAAAGATTTACCAACTTGGAAACTTTTCTATATTTAAAAAGTTTAATATTAAAACTTGTGAATCCACTATTGCTATAAACAATAGCCTTGAAACTATTAAGTTATTAATATCTGCCGACATAGATCGTTATAAAAAGGATTTTCAATTTTTACATATCGGACTTGTACAAGTTGCTGTTAAACCTTTGTTTAGAAAAGGTTTAAATATTCCTATCTGTCTGACCAATCAATATCAACCACGGAGCTAGAAGCTCACTTTAGCCCATTTAGGCATATTAATTCACGAAATAACAGCGATACATATAACGAAAACGGGGAACCAAGTCCCATAATACATCAACTCCCATAGACCAAGGGTCAAGAGTCATGAGCCTCTATTGAACATGAGTGTATAAAGGTTTACAAAATACCAAGTGCGGAAAGAAATGTCAATACAAAATCCAAAGACAGTAGGAAGGGATGTCGGGTCCTGCGGACTCTGCAGCTACCTCGAATATCCACAAACGTCGCCTCGCACAGCTACTGGATCACCGCTGAGAGGTACCTGGATCTGCACACAAGGTGCAGGGAGTAAAATGAGTACTGCCAGACTCAGTGGTAATAAACAAGGGTAAGACAGCACAGATAAGAAATCCGCAATAAAACACTATGTAAAGCTATCATCAGCTACCCTGTCATAGAATTAATATTCCCTGTACCTATACCAACAAATACCAATAAAAAGCATAACAGCTAGCAGATGTAGCTAAATGCAATGCAATGCATGATATAACCGCTACGGCGTGTAGCCCGACTCCAAATTTTTGGGTACCCGTGCTCACTGTGGGGGTTCAGACTCCGGAGGGGCTCCTACAGCCCAAGCACATCTCATAGAGATATCACTGCGGCGTGCAGTCCGATCCAACATATATCTCGCTGCGGCGTGCAGCCCGATCCACTACTAGTCAGCTAATATGCAGATACAGCCTCGCAGGCTCAAAAGTAGTTTTTGAAAACTCTTTTATCATTTTTCAGTTAGAAAACAGTAATATCAAGTTCCAGAGATTGGAATTTGCATAATAACAAAAATAGCTGCGGACTAGTAGTAAACTAGCATGTCTATGTGATAAGACAATGATAACGATCCTCGCGGGATCCAATAACTGGCTCACGGCCCACATGTATAATCAACCGCCCAAGAAGGGGGTTCAACGGCTCAAGAGTGGCCATTATCACAATATATATATGCAACCATCCGAGAAGGAGGTTCGACGGCTCTAGAATAGCCAATAATACAATATCAACAGGTTGGACTAATATGTAGTCTCCAGTTCATGATCGACCCCGCACTCTCAAGAGTGTGCGTGTCTCGCCGCTATACAGCGTCACAAAGTGGTATACCGGGGTTTCGAACCCGCCGGTCATCACCCACATCTATTACTCACCTCAATACAGCGCGACGACTATTCCGCAATGCCCTTGCCACGAGAATCAAGCTCCGCACGCGTAGAATCTGATCAAATACAGTAAAAATACAACAATTTAGGCCAATGGGACGACACCCAATCAATACAACTCAATTTACATCAAAATTCCCAAAGTTGTCAAAACCCGAGCCCCGGGCCCACATTCCGAAAATTTACGAAATTCACATTTCCGGAACCCTCGTCTCAATACGAGTCTAAGCATATCAATTTTACCAAAATCGGACTCCATTTGCCTACTCAAATCCTTGTTTTTCTTCAATTTAGGCTTAGGGCTCAAACCCACAATTAATCTTCCATTTACAGGGAATTAACCAAGGATTTCATGTTAAAATGATGTAATTAAGCCACAAAACTTACCTCCAACGAAACCCCGATGATTTCCCAGCAATCTCCCGTCAATTTCTCCTCTTGGAACTCAAAAATGGAGTTTTGGGTTAATGAACCCGTATGTGAAATGTTCTGTAATTAAACTCACTGCCAGAGCAATTTGCTCTACGCGTTCGCGACGCCTATCTCGCGTCCGCGAAGCTCTGCCAAAGATACCCTTCGCGAACGCGACACACCTTCACGCGTCCGCGAAGGTCAACTTCCCAGCTCCGGATTTTTCCTCTACGCGTCCGCGTCCTTCACCCACGCGAACGCGATGTGTTCCAATCTTCTCCTTCGCGAACGCGGCATGTCACCTCGCGAACGCGATGGCCAATTGGCCCCGGCCTACGCGAACGCGTTAGTGACCTCGCGAACGCGATGACCATTTCTCTCAGCCTACGCGAACGCGGGCCTAGCCCTCGCGAACGCGAAGGCTTAACTGGAGCCCAGTGGTCTGCAATTTACAGCAGACCATTCCTTGTTCCAAAGTGCCGGATGATGGTCCGGATTCACCCCGAGGCCCCCGGGACCCCAACGAAAACCACCAACATACTCCAAAACACGATACGGACTTGTTCCAATCCTAAAAACACCATCCTAAACATCAAAATCATCAATTACACACGGATTCAAGCCTAAATTTCTTAAAACTTTCCGAATTACACATTCGATCAAAAACCCGACCAAACGATGTCCGAATGACCTGAAATTTTGCAGGCACATTCAAAATCACCTAACGGAGCTACAGAAATTGTCGGAATTCCATTCCGACCCCCGGATCAAAATATCACCTACCATCCGGTTATCGCCAAAATTCAACATTCGCCAATTCAAGCTTAAAACTACACCGGACCTCCGAATTCAATTCCGATTGCTCCCCTAAGTCACAAATCACCTTCCGGAACTAACCGAATCATCAGAATCCGATTCCGAGCCCTCTAACCAAATAGTCAACTCCGGGTTGACTTTCCTTATTCTAGTTTCCTTCACAAAGGCTATATGCCTCATTTTCAATCCAACTCCCTCCTAACTCACCCGATAGACTTTAACATTGATATAAAATCATAAAACATGTATTTACAACATAACGGGGTGGTAATTCCCGTAACGACGGGCCGGGTCGTTACATTCTCCCCAACTTAAACAAACGCTCGTCCGCGAGCGGGTTAAGAAACATACCCGGAGCATCAAATAAGTGTGGATATCTGCTCCGCATTTCCTGCTCGGTCTCCCAAGTTGCTTCCTCCACAGGACGACCTCTCCACTGCACTTTCACTGAAGCTATGTCCTTGGATCTCAGCTTACGAACCTGTCGACCCAAAATGGCTACTGGTTCCACATCATAAGTCAAATCCTCATCTAGTTGTATCGTGCCGAAGTCTAACACATGAGACGGGTCTCCGACATATTTCCGGAGCATGGATACATGGAACACCGGGTGAACTCCCGACAAACCTGGGTGGCAAAGCAAGCATATAAGCCACCTCCCCAACTTTCTTAAGCACCTCAAAAGGTCCAATAAACCTTGGGCTCAACTTTCCTTTCTTTCCAAACCTCATAACACCCTTCATAGGCGAAACTTTCAACAACACCTTCTCACCTACTGAGTAAGACACATCTCGGACCTTTCGGTCTGCATAACTCTTCTGACGCGACTGAGCTGTGCGAAGTCTCTCCTGAATCACCTTCACCTTATCTAAGGCATCTTGGACTAACTCTGTCCCTAACAACCTAGCCTCGCCGGGCTCGAACCAACCAACCGGAGACCTACATCGCCTCCCATATAAAGCTTCATACGGCGCCATCTGAATGCTGGACTGATAGCTATTATTATAAGCAAACTCCGCCAAAGGCAAATAATCAGCCCACGAACCACCAAAATCAATGACACAAGCACGCAACATGTCCTCCAATATCTGAATAGTACGCTCGGACTGCCCATCCGTCTGTGGATGAAATGCTGTGCTCAACTCTACCTGTGATCCCAACTCTCGCTGAAATGTCCTCCAGAACTGAGATGTGAACTGGGTACCTCTGTCTGATATGATGGAAATAGGAACTCCATGCAATCTCACTATCTCACGGATGAATATCTCTGCCAACCGCTCTGAGGTATAGGTAGTACACACTGGGATGAAGTGAGCTGACTTAGTCAACCTATCCACCACCACCCAAACTGAATCAAACTTCCTCGCTGTCCGAGGGAGTCCACTAACAAAGTCCATAGTTATTCTTTCCCACTTCCACTCCGAAATATCAATACGCTGGAATACACCACCAGGTCTCTGATGCTCATACTTGACCTGCTGACAGTTTAGACACCGAGCCACATGGCTCACAATATCTTTCTTCATCTTTCTCCACCAGTAATGCTGCTTCAAATCCTGGTACATCTTCGCGGCTCCTGGATGAATAGAATACCGCGAGCTATGGGCTTCCTCCAATATCAATTCACGAAGGCCGTCAACATCGGGCACGCATATCCGGCCCTGCATCCGCATCACACCATCACTATCAATAGTGACATCCCTAGCATCATCATGCTGAACTCTGTCCTTAAGGACAAGTAAGTGTGGATCATCATACTGGCGCTCTCGAATACGATCATATAAAGAAGAACGAGCTACTACATAAGCCATCACCCGACCGGGCTCAGAAATATCCAGCCTTACCATCTGATTAGCTAACGCCTGAACATCAACTGCTAGGGGTCTCTCCCCAACTGGAATATACGCCAAACTGCCCATACTAATAGCCTTCCGGCTCAATGCACCAGCCACTACATTGGCTTTCCCGGGATGATACAAGATAGTAATATCATAGTCTTTAAGCAATTCAAGCCATCTCCGCCGCCTCAAATTTAGATCTTTCTGCTTAAACAAATGCTGAAGGCTGCGGTGGTCTGTATATACATCACAAGATACACCATATAGATAATGCCTCCAAATCTTCAAGGCACGAACAATAGCAGCTAACTCCAAATCGTGAACGGGGTAGTTTTTCTCGTGGGGCTTTAGCCGACGAGAAGCATATGCAATAACTCTACCCTCCTCGCATCAACACACAACCAATGCCTACTCCCGAGGCATCACAATATACAAGTATAAGAACCCGAGCTCGCTCGGTAGAATCAAGCACCGGTGCCGTGGTCGCGTCGTCTCGAGCTTCGAAAGCTCTCCTCGCACTCCTCGACCACAAGAAAGGAACACCCTTCCGAGTCAATCTAGTCGACGGTGAAGCAATAGAAGAGAACCCCCGAACGAATCGGCGATAATACCCCGCCAATCCCAGAAAGCTACGGATCTCAGAAACTGAGGTCGGTCTGGGCCAACTCTGCACTGCCTCGACCTTCCTCGGGTCTACCCGAATACCATCACAGGACACCACGTGCCCTAAGAATGCCACGGACTCAAGCCGGAACTCACATTTGGAGAACTTGGCATACAGCTTCTCCTCTCTCAATCTCTGCAACACTATACTCAAGTGCCGAGCATGCTCCTCCTGGCTACGAGAGTAGACAAGTATGTCATCAATGAATACGATCACAAATGAATCAAGATACGGCCCGAATACACTGTTCATCAGATGCATAAATGCTGCTGGGGCGTTGGTCAGCCCAAAAGACATCACAAGGAACTCATAGTGACCATATCTGGTCCGGAATGCAGTCTTCATAATGTCAGACTCTCTAATCTTCAGCTGATGGTAGCCCGAACGAAGATCAATCTTCGAGAACACCCTAGCTCCCTGGAGCTGATCAAACAAATCATCAATACGAGGCAGAGGATACTTATTCTTCACTGTTGCTTTGTTTAGCTGCCTATAGTCAATACACATCCTCATAGATCCGTCCTTCTTCTTAACAAACAGGACTGGTGCACCCCACGGCGACACACTAGGGCGAATGAAACCCTTATCCAGAAGCTCTTGAAGCTGCTCTTTTAGTTCTTTCAACTCGGCTGGTGCCATTCGATAAGGAGGAATGGATATAGGCTGAGTGCCCGACACCAAGTCAATGCCAAAATCAATATCCCTGTCCGGCGGCATGCCCGGCAGGTCTGAGGGGAATACATCTGGAAAATCCCTCACAACAGGTACAGAATCAATGCTATGAGACTCAGCTCCCACATCTCTCACAAAAGCTAAGTACGATAAACACCCTTTTTCAACCATCTTCTGAGCTTTTAAGAACGAAATAACACGGCTAGGGACGAAATCGATCGAACCCCGCCACTCAATCTGAGAAATACCAGGAATGGCCAACGTAATCGTCTTAGCATGACAGTGCCCAATATAGCATGGTACGGAGACAACCACTCCATACCCAATATAACATCAAAGTCCACCATGCCCAACAATAGCAACTCTGCCTGGGTCTCCAGACCCCCAATAGATATAACACAGGATCTATAGACATGATCCACAACAATCGTATCACCCACGGGGTGGATACATGAACAGTAAATCAAGAATACCACGAGTCGCACTCAAACGATGTGCAAAATAAGAGGACACGTAAGAATATGTGGACCCCGGATCAAATAGAACGCAGGCATCTCTCGTGACGTACGTAAATGATACTCGTAATCACAAGCATCGGAGGCAACCGCATCACGCCCGTCGTGAAGTGCATAGAACCGTGCTTGGCCTCCACCGTATCTCTCCTCGCCCTCGGGGCGTCCACGAGAAGACCGACCTCCACCTCTACTAGACCGAGATGGTGCCGAAGAGGAGGGCTGATCCCTCTGCTGAGTCCCGCCCCTACGTAGTCGAGGGCAATGTCTCCTCACGTGGCCAAACTCACCACACTCATAACACGCACCCGGTGCCGGAGAAGAGGTGCCGCACTCGGGCCGGGAGGGCACCAGCTGATGACCGACCCCGCCGAAACCCCTCGTCGACCACGCGCCATGCGAACCTCCGCTCGCTCCGGGCGGCCTCGAACGAGAAGCGTCCAGACGAGCGACCTCTACTCGCCGAGAATGCCCTCTGGATGGAGCACCACCGAAACTACCGAACCACGAGGCCTCTCGGCCTCCCGCTCCTCTCTCTCTCGCGACGATCCGCCCTCAACCGAGCGTGCCATATCGGCTACCTGCTCAAACGATGATGACAGAACTCGCTCGCCGGTCATAAGAATACGGATAGAGTAGTTGAGGCCATCAATGAACCTCCCGATCCTCTCCCTATCAGTGGGGATCATCCACGTGGCATGCCTAGCCAACTTAGTGAATCTAAGCTCATACTGGGTCACAGACATGTCGCCCTGAATCAACCACTCGAACCGGCGACGTAGCTCCTCGCGACGAGACCGAGGTACATATTTCTCTAGAAAGAGAGTAGAGAACTGCTGCCATGTGAGAGGTGCTGCTCTTGCAGGCCTACGCCTCTCAAACTCCTCCCACCAATCAAATGCGGGACCAGTGAACTGAAATGTAGTAAATGAAACTCCGCCGGACTCAAGAATACCAGCCGTACGCAACATCTTCTGACACTTATCCAAGAAACCCTGGGCATCCTCGCCCTCAACGCCACTGAAATGGGGTGGCTGAAGTCTACCAAACCTCTCAAGACGACGCCGCTCGTCCTCGGGCATAACCTGAACCATATGCTCCGGAGCTGGAGCCGGTGCAGCCGGAGGAATAACCGGCGCAACCACCCGAGCGGGGACAGCCTCGGCGTCCGAAGTCCCCGAACAACCGGATCAGGGTGTGCGAGCCGCAGGGGTCCGCTGACCACCCCCCGACCGAGATGTCGCTACCGTAGCGGTAGCCGAAACTACCCGAGCCAAACCGAACACACCGATAAAATCCGGCAAGCAGTCTCCCGACGACCGTGAATAGCAACAGATATAGTCCGGCCCTCGAATCGGAACCGCCGGAGCTTCAACCATCGGGGCCGCTCCCGAACCGGTACAACAGCGGGCCGACCGGCACCGCTCGCACCGCCTCTACCTCTAACTCTAGCACGACCGCGCCCACGGCCTCTAACAGTTGGCAATGGAGGTCGTCCACCTCGTCCTGATGCTCGCGTTCTCGCCATCTGCGAGAGAATAGAATATAGAAGTTCAGTTCAGAAAATGCCACAGGTTGCGTGGTAAGGTGCATTAGATTATGTTCTAGCAGAGTAGTTGTATTCCAAAGACCAGCGGACAGTTGACAAGTATTGCTTGTTAATCGGGCCTTCGTGGCGGATGTCAGTGCAGAGGCTTCTATGTCACGACCCCAAATCCGGTCGTGATGGCGCCCAAGACACTGCTAGGCCAGCCCGACCAATCAACAATTACCACGGAGCCACAAGCTCACTTTATCCAATTTAAGCATAACAGTATATGAAACAATAGCGATACCAATAACGAAAACGAGAAAACCAAGTCCCATAATACATCAACTCCCATAGACCAAGGGTCAAGAGTCACGAGCCTCTATTGAACATGAGTGTATAAAGGTTTACAAGATACCAAGTGCGGAAAGAAATGTCAATACAAAATCAAAAGACAGTAGGAAGGAATGTCGGGTCCTGCGGACTCTGCACCTACCTCGAATATCCACAAACGTCGCCTCGCACAGCTACTGGATCACTGCTGAGAGGTACCTGGATCTGCATACAAGGTGCAGGGAGTAAAAAGAGTACTGCCAGACTCAGTGGTAATAAACAAGGGTAAGACAGCGCAGATAAGAAATCCGCAATAAAACACTATGTAAAGCTATCATCAGCTACCCTGTCATAGAATTAATATTCCCTGTACCTATACCAACAAATACCAATAAAAAGCATAACAGCTAGCAGATGTAGCTAAATGCAATGCAATGCATGATATAACCGCTACGGCGTGTAGCCCGACTCCAAATTTTTGGGTACCCGTGCTCACTGTGGGGGTTCAGACTCCGGAGGGGCTCCTACAGCCCAAGCACATCTCATAGAGATATCACTGCGGCGTGCAGTCCGATCCAACATATATCTCGCTGCGGCGTGCAGCCCGATCCACTACTAGTCAGCTAATATGCAGATACAACCTCGCAGGCTCAAAAGTAGTTTTTGAAAACTCTTTTATCATTTTTCAGTTAGAAAACAGTAATACCAAGTTCCAGAGATTGGAATTAGCATAATAACAAAAATAGCTGCGGACTAGTAGTAACCTAGCATGTCTATGTGATAAGACAATGATAACGATCCTCGCGGGATCCAATAACTGGCTCACGGCCCACATGTATAATCAACCGCCCAAGAAGGGGGTTCAACGGCTCAAGAGTGGCCATTATCACAATATATATATGCAACCATCCGAGAAGGAGGTTCGACGGCTCTAGAATAGCCAATAATACAATATCAACAAGTTGGACTAATATGTAGTCTCCAGTTCATGATCGACCCCGCACTCTCAAGAGTGTGCGTGTCTCGCCGCTATACAGCGTCACAAAGTGGTATACCGGGGTTTCGAACCCGCTGGTCATCACCCACATCTATTACTCACCTCAATACAGCGCGACGACTATTCCGCAATGCCCTTGCCACGAGAATCAAGCTCCGTATGCGTAGAATCTGATCAAATACAGTAAAAATACAACAATTTAGGCCAATGGGACGACACCCAATCAATACAACTCAATTTACATCAAAATTCCCAAAGTTGTCAAAACCCGAGCCCCGGGCCCACATTCCGAAAATTTACGAAATTCACATTTCCGGAACCCTCGTCTCAATACGAGTCTAAGCATATCAATTTTACCAAAATCGGACTCCATTTGCCCACTCAAATCGGTGTTTTTCTTCAATTTAGGCTTAGGGCTCAAACCCACAATTAATCTTCCATTTACATGGAATTAACCAAGGATTTCATGTTAAAATGATGTAATTAAGCCACAAAACTTACCTCCAACGAATCCCCGATGAATTACCAGCAATTCCCGTCAATTTCTCCTCTTGGAACTCAAAAATGGAGTTTTGGGTTAATGAACCCGTATGTGAAATGTTCTGTAATTAAACTCACTGCCAGAGCAATTTGCTCTACGCGTTCGCGACGCCTATCTCGCGTCCGCGAAGCTCTGCCAAAGATACCCTTCGCGAACGCGACACACCTTCACGCGTCCGCGAAGGTCAACTTCCCAGCTCCGGATTTTTCCTCTACGCGTCCGCGTCCTTCACCCACGCGAACGCGATGTGTTCCAATCTTCTCCTTCGCGAACGCGGCATGTCACCTCGCGAACGCGATGGCCAATTGGCCCCGGCCTACGCGAACGCGTTAGTGACCTCGCGAACGCGATGACCATTTCTCTCAGCCTACGCGAACGCGGGCCTAGCCCTCGCGAACGCGAAGGCTTAACTGGAGCCCAGTGGTCTGCAATTTACAGCAGACCATTCCTTGTTCCAAAGTGCCGGATGATGGTCCGGATTCACCCCGAGGCCCCCGGGACCCCAACGAAAACCACCAACATACTCCAAAACACGATACGGACTTGTTCCAATCCTAAAAACACCATCCTAAACATCAAAATCATCAATTACACACGGATTCAAGCCTAAATTTCTTAAAACTTTCCGAATTACACATTCGATCAAAAACCCGACCAAACGATGTCCGAATGACCTGAAATTTTGCAGGCACATCCAAAATCACCTAACGGAGCTACAGAAATTGTCGGAATTCCATTCCGACCCCCGGATCAAAATATCACCTACCATCCGGTTATCGCCAAAATTCAACATTCGCCAATTCAAGCTTAAAACTACACCGAACCTCCGAATTCAATTCCGATTGTTCTCCTAAGTCACAAATTACCTCCCGGAACTAACCGAATCATCAGAATCCGATTCCGAGCCCTCTAACCAAATAGTCAACTCCGGGTTGACTTTCCTTATTCTAGTTTCCTTCACAAAGGCTATATGCCTCATTTTCAATCCAACTCCCTCCTAACTCACCCGATAGACTTTAACATTGATATAAAATCATAAAACATGTATTTACAACATAACGGGGTGGTAATTCTCGTAACGACGGGCCGGGTCGTTACATTCTCCCTTAAACCTTTGTTTAGAAAAGGTTTAAATATTCCTATCTGTCTACTTCTTCGTGATGATAGACTGTTAAACTTTGATGACTCACTTTTAGGAGTCTTAGAAAGTAACCTCGCCAATGGCCCGGTTTACTTTAATTGTTATCCCAATTTCTCGGTTGACATCCATGACCCTAATATCATGGACACTTTGACACTTAATGTCAAAACCAAGAATATGAACAATAAGATAGACACAAGAGAAATAGCTATAATATACCGTGTATATTATAAGCTTATGAAAACCACTATAGCCCCAAAGGCTATAACGGCTAGTGCCAAAGGTTTTACCATGCTCATGGAAGCCAACCAAGAACATGGAACTACTTTTGTTCCTAGACTCCTAAGATGGAGTGACATCTTATCGGATGAAGAATGGAAGTTTGATTCCATAACAAATCCAATTCCACCCCAACCCGAAAGATCTCAAATCGACAGGGTTATTCAATTTCCTGATGGATCTATTAACCTTAAGTTTTTAAGATCCAATTCTATTAATCAAGGTTCATCAAGCAGACGACTATCGTCAGCTAGACCCTCTTCTTCTCATAACAGAGAAGAAAATGAACACAGTATTAATATCGAACCAGGGAAATTTCATGGTGTTGACTTTTCCAACACTATTCCCAAGGTTTATTATGAAGACTCTGGAAGTCCTACTCCTAGTGATATGAAACCAGATAAACCTAGGAATTCCATAGGTGTTTTAACCTCAGACAAAGACTTTGTTCCAAACGAAGATCTTCTAAACACTTGGTGGGATCTCCCTGAACATAAAACCAAAGTAGATTGGTATAAAGCTACTTATCCTAGGCATAAGAGGATTGCCTTTAGGAATAAATGGTTTATAGATATGAAAAGGTTTAGAGCAGAAATAGAATTCTTTAGATGGTTCGAATGTTCTGGACAAATTGATGATACCCAATCATCCCTTCAAACCTTAGTTAATAGATGGTACACTAAAGACCAAACAATTGACAGTATTACTCCTCCATTAGAAGGACTTAAAATTCCCTATAGGAAAGAAGTTATTATTGCTTCACCCTTTAAGAAAAATATAGAGAAAACCACTTCTCCGATTAGTACTGAGGATATCAATAGAATCCTAGAACAAAATAATTATACCAACCAAGTTCTTCACGTTGTTTCCAAACAAATAGAACAAATCCCTCTTAAAGACAGTTCGATAATAAGTCGACCTAGTACTTCAAAAACTTTTGATAGGATTGATACAAATCCGGTTTTCAAAATTCCTGAATTTTCCAAAGAAAAATTTCCTGAATTTTCTAAAGATCTTAGCAACAGTGATGCTATGTTAGAAAAAATTAGTGACCAGTTATCTAAGCTGAATATCACCAAAGGTAATAAACTTAGTACCCTACAAGATAGGCAACCCAATATGAGGAACTTCTATCCCAGACCTTCTTTCCCGGATACTCAATTCGAGGAAGATAACCTCCATCCTAGCTCATATACCGAAGGAAATGGTATTACAGAATGGAATATAGATGGCATGGCAGAGGGCCAAATCTATAACAAGTTACAAGAAATGGGAATTTCTGTAACAGCCTACAAAATGAGAGGCGCTTCTGATAAGAATGCTGCAAATAGAATTATTGCAAGCTTTACTGGCATATTAAAGAACTGGTGGGACAATTACCTTACTGAAATGGACAAAGGCACTATTCTTAATGCCACTGTCCTTAAACAGGTTGTTAAAACAGAAAACAACTCCAGCACAACCACTGAGGTTACTGCTGAAGATGCATTCGCCACTTTGGCTTATAGCATAGCCAAACACTTTGTAGGTGAACCCCGTCTATTTCAAGATAGAAGCCTTGAAATCCTTAACAATTTGTACTGCAAAAAATTGACCAGATTTTAGGTGGTACAAAGATATGTTCCTTAATAAAGTCATGATTAGGCAAGATTGCAATAATGACTATTGGAAGGAACGCTTTATTAGTGGTTTACCCTCTCACTTTGCTGAGAAAGTCAGAACCAAAATCAAAGATAGATGTGAAGGGAAAATCCCTTATCATCTCCTCTCTTATGGAGACCTCATTAGCGTAACAACGATTACTGCTATGGAACTCTGTATTGACCTTAAGCTTAAGGACCAGCTTAAGAAAGAAAGGAGTCTGACTTCGAACGAACTAGGAAGCTTTTGTCAAGACTTCGATTTCCCTGCTATAAAACCTCCTTCAGCTAGAAAAGATAGCAAGAATCACAGAGAAGGTGGTAAAAAGATTTTTAAGAGTAAAGGTTTTAGAAAAACCAGTAAACTCAGGGATAAACCAAAAAGAAGTTTTAGAAGAAAAACTCCCGATAATTTAGACACATGCTGGACATGTGGCAGAAAAGGACATAGGTCAAACCAATGCCCCGGAAATAAGAAGAAGAAAAACAAAGTCAACCTTCTAGAGGTCGATGACGAAACCAAACAAAAACTCTTCTCCATTCTAGAAGAAGAAGAAACTGAGACTGAATCATACTCTTCTGATAATGAATCAGAGAACAGCTATGACGAGTTCATCAATGTTGCACAAGACTCTGATGACAGTGAAACCTGTGATTGTACAGGTACGTACTGTCTTTGCGAAGCAAAATCCATTAGAGTTCTCTCGGAACAAACTGTAGAAACTCTATTTGCCACCATTGAGCACATCAATGATGATGATGTTAAAAGGAATTACATATTAGAGCTTCAAAAGCTTGTCTCCAGACAAAAGTCTGAAAGACCTCAGGTAGAACCTTTTAGCATGAAGTAAATCATGAGTCGTTTTGACTCAAGGAAGGAAGAACCTTCCATTAATGAGCTTCGAAGCGAAATAAAGCTTCTCAAAGATGAAGTAAGAGAAATTAAATCTAGACTTCATAAAGTCGAGATTGATGCTCTTACAGAGCAAGTCCTCAAATCTGCTCATAATCAAGATATCGGATCAGCTTATGATTCAGATATGTCTCCTTCCCCTACGGGTAAAAACATGGATATTGCATCCACTAGTAGAGCTGTTGGCATTGATTTAATCACTAAAGTCAGGCCTCAAAGCTCTCATATTTTGATAAAGCTTGTTATCAACGATAACTTTGTTCTGAACAAAATAGCTTTATTAGACAGTGGTGCAGATAGAAACTGCATTATTGAAGGATTAATCCCTACTAAATATCTTAGAAAGGGATCTACAAAACTTTACAACGCCACTGGTGAGCGTATATTAATAGATTATAAATTATTTGATGCTCATATTTGCAACAATGGTATTTGCTTAAAAAATGATTTTGTAATTACCAAAAACATAAATGAAGAAATTATTTTGGGAATACCTTTTATTACCCAAATAAAACCTTTTATCACTGGTTTTGAAGATATCAAAACAACTATTTTAGGAAAAGAAATTTCCTTCCCTTTTATTAAAACTCTTTCAAAAGAAGAAAGCACTTTTTTACATGAAAAAACGACTTTCAAAATAAATCTTATTTCTCAGCAAATACAATTTTTGAAGGATGATATCCAAATCAAACAAATTGAGCAAATTTTAAAAACCCCGGGAATAGTAACTAAGATTGCTAAACTCCAGGAAACTTTTAAAAAAGAAATTTGCTCAGACTTTCCAAATGCCTTTTGGGCCAGAAAAGCCCATACTATTGATCTTCCTTATATAGACGGTTTTGACGAAAAAACCATTTCTACCAAAGCCAGGCCCATCCAAATGAACCAGGCTTTAATGGAATTATGTAAAAAGGAAATTGATACTCTCTTGTCTAATAAATTAATTAGGCCCTCCAAATCCCCTTGGAGCTGTTCAGCTTTTTATGTTAATAATGCTGCTGAACAAGAGAGAGGAGCCCCATGGCTCGTTATCAATTATAAACCATTAAACAAGGCTTTAAAATGGATTAGATATCCTATTCCTAACAAACGTGATCTTTTAAAGAGAACGTTTAAAGCCAACGTTTACAGTAAGTTTGATATGAAATCAGGCTTCTGGCAAATTCAGATTTCCGAAAAAGACAAATACAAAACCGCTTTCAAGTACCATTCGGACAGTACGAATGGAACGTTATGCCTTTTGGGCTCAAAAATGCCCCTTCCGAATTCCAAAATATTATGAATAGTATTTTCAATCATATTAGTCATTTTTCAATAGTATATATTGACGATGTTTTAATATTTTCTGAAAATATAGATTCTCATTTTAAACATTTAAATGTTTTCTTTCAAACAGTTAAGCACAATGGATTAGTAGTTAGTGCTAAGAAAATCAAACTTTTTCAGACCCAAATACGTTTCTTGGGCCATGACTTATACCAAGGAACTTATAAGCCCATTTGTAGAGCCATCGAGTTCTCAGACAAATTCCCTAACGTCATCAATGACAAAACCCAACTACAGAGATTCTTAGGAAGTCTCAATTATGTAGCGGATTTTATTCCTAAAGTCCGACTAATCTGTAAGCCTTTATACGATAGGATTAAAAAGACCCCTGTTCCATGGGGAGAGGATCAGACTAATGCAGTATTAGAGGTCAAAAGACTGGTTAAGAATCTACCATGTCTTGGAATATCTAACCCCGACTTCTTCATGATAGTTGAAACAGATGCCTCTGAACTTGGTTATGGAGGTATATTAAAACAAAGAAGGGATTCTAAGAGTCCCGAACAATTAGTTAGATTCACCTCTGGAGTCTGGAACTCCGCCCAAGCTAATTATAGCACTGTTAAGAAAGAAGTTCTTGCTATTGTTCTTTGTATTACAAAGTTCCAAGACGACCTTATAAACAAAGAATTTTTGATTAGGATAGATTGTAAATCTGCTAAAGATATCCTGCAAAAGGATGTTAAAAATCTTGTCTCTAAACAAATATTTGCTAGATGGCAAGCTTTATTATCCAGTTTTGATTTTACTATAGAATATCTCAAGGGAGAAGATAATTCTCTCCCAGACTTTCTAACACGTGAATTCTTGCAGGAAAAGCAATGAGAGGAGCCCGCCAAGGAGCAAGGCCCTCAGAAAGCAGGCCCACAACAAGTGGTCCAAAAATTAATCCTCCTCCAGGCCCATTTGCAATAAGGCCTGAATTAAGCCTCTTGCCAATAAGGCCAGAATTAGGACAGAATAGATATTCTGCCCTAGCCCAACTACCACCAGTTGGCCCAATCTCTTTCCCCTCACTACCTTCGAGTAGTTCCTCAAAGAAGACTTTTCAAAAGGAACCCGAACCCAGTTCGGCTTCTCCCTCGGGAAAACTTAGATTTTCCCACATACCAACTAGTGACTCTTACGCAATGAAAACTCCTGAGAGTTTTGCTGAAGCAGTATCTCCAGCTGCAACTCCCCTTCCAAAGCCTATTAAAGAAAAATTTAATTTCATTTCTTTACAAACTTCTCCCATCTTTGCCCTTGATAAAGACTATGAAAACTTTGAGGTTAAACATCTCCTAAAACCCTTCTTCAACAATAGAAATTATGTTGACACCGATAATCACTTAAAAACTAGAAAGTTTTTTGAATTTATTTTAATAGATACTGGTTCTATTGAAATAGAACACGAGTTAAGTGATAAATCAGACCCTGAGAGCATCGCCTACTCAAAGTTCACTATTAAGAAAATCCTTTCTCCCTTCGATTGGAAGGTAGATCATCTGTTAACTCCTATAAGTCTTTCTAGGAAATACAATCCTCAAACCTACAATTGGTTTGACTACCGTAATGCCTGGTTTAACTTCCTATTCTTACGACCAATTACTCATACTTGGTTTGTAAAGTATAGCTCAGAAGTTTCAACTTCTATTATCCCGAGATGGTTCTACGACTGGTGGAGCTATTTTGGAGGAAACCAAGGCATTATTCCAAAACCCTTCTTAGAGAAGTTTCCTCAGTTCCAACATGAGGAAGGAATCTCTACATTACCAGACAACATTAAGTTATGTAAATACTTTATTAAGAAAAGAATTTCTTATATTATTAATTGGACTTTTGTTATAGCAGAATTTGACAGGATCAAATATCTGTCAAGAGAAATCAAGATCAAAGGCTGGACACCAGCAAAGAAAGAGTCAACAGATAAGTCAATCACTCCTTCCAAGAAAGGATCAACCTCATCTTCTCAACCATCTCCTTCAAAAGATGAGTTAAAGAAAAAATTATAGAAAGCTCTGTCTGAGCTCGATGATAATCCAGATGAAGAAGCTATCATGCAACTTCTTGAAGAAGCGTCATCACAAAGTGATGACAACGGTGACATGTTAAACCCTCGAGCTTTAGCTAGTTCTTATTTAAATCCATTTGATTAGTAATCACTAATTGAGGTTATTAAAAACCGGAATAATTAGTCTCTCGGATAGAGGTCAAAGACCGAAATTATCTAGAGAGTAATAGAAGAGTCCCGAAGGGACAGAATTTCTATTTGATTATTAAATCAATGGACCCCACCACCGAAAGTCTTTTGGACTATTCGGAGACAGCATCTCTTTTAGTCAAAAAGAGAATAGGAAGATAAGCTTTACTTTATCATTACCCGACAAGGGAAAAACTGATAAAGCTTATCTCCCTGTCCATTATCTACGAAAGTGGAATATGGGCCCTACTTATCACCAAGCAACCTATCAAATGGATTGCTTTCTGATTAAGCTTATCTCTTTCGGTCTATAAAAGACTTGTAATTCCTCTAGAGGAGCATCAGAAAATTTCTGAAATACAATTTTCTTTTGCAATTCTCTCTGTACTCTCTTGTAAACAATGAAGGCGTTTGCCACTATGAAATAAAAGATCCCTGTTCTTGTAAGTTTTCTTTACAGTTTTCTATACTTGTTTAAATTCCGCACTTGATCCTGCAATTGGTTCATTGGCCCATTTGAGATTCTCGATCGTGTGGAAGAGGTGGCTTACAGACTTGCCTTGCCGCCCATCTTGTCAGCCGTGCATCTAGTGTTTCATGTATCCATGCTTTGGAGGTATCACGGTGATCCAGCCCACGTGTTAGATTTCAGTACTGTCTAGTTGGACAAGGATCTATCTTACGGGGAGGAGCCGGTAGCTATTTTAGACCGGCAGGTTTGACAGTTGAGGTCGAAGATTTTTCCTTCAGTGCGTGTCCAGTGGAGAGTTCAGCCTCCTGGGAGTCCGAGTCTAATATGTGGAGCTGTTATCCTCGTCTATTTTCTTACTCGGGTAGTTCTTTCTTTTGTCCGTTCGAGGACGAACGGTTGTTTTAGAGGTGGAGAATATGATGACCCAAAGGGTCATCACCCGTTTTATCTTTCATTTATGTGCCTCTGAGACCCTAAAAACCTCATTTTTACTTGCCTCGATTTGCATGCGTAGTCTGGGCGCATAACCGAAAAGATTATATGTTAAATTATGTGAAAAATGTCATAATATGGCTTTAAAATGATTAAAGTTGACTTTGGTCAATATTTTTAGTAAACGAACATGGACCCACGATTTGACAGTCCCGGAGGGTCCGTAGAAAAATATGGGACTCGGGCATATGCCCGGAGATGAATTCCGAGGTCTAGAGCCCGAGAAATGAATTTTTTTGTGAAATTATTTTTCTGAAATTATTAAGAAAAATGGAAATAAAAATTAATTAAAAGACTGTGGTATCGGGCTCGTATGATGGTTCCGACTCGGTACAAGTCGTATAAGTGGTTTAAGCACTTTCTGTGAAATTTGGTAGAAATCGGACGTCATTTGACGTGTTTCGGACCTAAATATCTGAAAATGAAAGTTAATGAAGTTTGATGAAAAAGTGATGATTTTGAGGTTTGATTTCTCATTTATGACGTTATTTTGGTGATTTAATCGCATGGTTAAGTTCATAGGATGTTATTCGGTTAATGTGTGTGTGTGTGTTTGGTTAGGAGCCCCGAGGGCTCGAGAGTGGTTCGGAAGTGTGTCGGGGTGTTTTAGAACTTAAAATAGTTGCAGAAGTTTTAAGTTCTTGTATGTTGCTACCCAGTGCAATGCGATCGCATAGGTGTCCCCGCGATCGCATAAGGTTAAAATTTCAGGTACCCCATTTTTTTAATGTGATTGCATATAGCCTCCTGCAATCGCGTAGAGCAGCTACCCTTCATTCAATGCGATCGCATTACCTTCTCGCGTTCGCATAGTATAAAAAACCAAAAATTCGGAGTGGAGTATATTTCTTCTATGCGTTCGCATTAGTTTTCATGCGATCGCGATAGCCAAATTCCTGACCATGTGCGATCGCAAGATTTCTTCCGCAATCGCATAGGGCATTTTTGCCCTGTGATTTTTAAAGTTCAAAAATAGAACAATGACGCGTTTATTCCTAATTTTCTCACGAGCTGTCTTCCTCCCCAAGCTCTAGGACTCCATTGAAGCCCACATCCTTCAATACCACTTGGGTAAGTAATTTCCCACACATTTCTTTCACTTTTCCTTCATTAATTAGTAAGTTTCTAAGCCTAAATCATATAATCTAGGGTTGAATTTGGGGGAAAAGGGTAGGGTTAGGGTTTTTTAATTTGTTCAATTTAGACCTCGTTTTGGGGTTTAATTTGAAAAACAAAATGTATATTCGGGCTCGTGGGGGAATGGGTCACATGGAATTTGTTCGAACCTCGTGTTTTGATCAAGCGGGGGCGGGGTCGATTTTGGATTTTTTTTTGGAAGAAAGGTTAGGAATTTATGCATGGAGTTTAGTTTGTTTAGCTATTATTAATATTTTAAGGTCATTATTTCATAGATTTGACCAAGTTGGAGCCGAATTTGAGGGGTAAAGCTACACTAGAGGCTTGAGTTGATTTTTTTTGGAGCATTTGAGGTAAGTTTTTTGTCTAACTTTGGCTTGAGGGAATAGGAGTAGAGTTTTATTTTCTAATTTCTATTTTTCTAGTACAGTGTATAGGCATGGTGAAGAGTATCTATACATACGTGTCTAGCATGAACGTGTGTCCTTATATTGAGATTATCCTGAATTGTTGCAATTCTTCCATGCTTATTTGATGATTTTTATATAGTGTAAAGAGCATGAGATTGGGATTATGATTACTAAACTCCATGAAGCAACTGATTAAGAAGGTATATAATATGAAATGACTCTTTGGAGCGATGGTTCAGATATTAAACTAAATGATAAGTGAGAAGTGTAAGAAAGAGAAAGAGTTGATGATTACTCCTTTGCGGGGACGTGTTATTGCTTTTTTGTTGATTTTCCTCCCTTGCCGGGGATTTAGTTTTGTTGTTATTATCCCTTGCCGAGACATTGAGTTTATTGATATTGTTCCCTTGTCGGGATTTAATTGCTTTTTTGTATTCCCTTGCTGGGATATTCTTCCCTTGTTTGTTTACTTCTTGCCCCGTATTTGTGACTGCTGTTTGGATAAGAAAGTATGATATTGGTGGAGCGGGTTGCACGCCGCAACAATGATATTTTAGGATCGGGTTGCACGCCGCAACAATGATATTTTAGGATCGGGTTGCACGCCGCAACAATGATATTTGAGGATCGGGTTGCATGCCTCAATAATAATATTTGAGGATCGGGTTGCACGCCGCAATAATGATATTTGAGGGTCGGGTTGTATGCCGCTGCAATGATATTTGAGGACCGAGTTGCACACCGCAACAGTATCTGACGCCAATGTACTTTATTTGAAATATTCTTGTTCATGAATCGCTATAAGTTCTTTGGTTGTTTCTATCTTATATTGCGATTTTCTGATTATAACTGTTGCCTCCCCCACAACATGATCCGCCCGTTCTGTTAGTTGATTGTTTACTTCTTGTGTTTCCTTTCGTTGTCTGTATATATTTGAACTATACAGGTTTATCTGGTGGTTTGGTCCTAGCCTCGTCGCTACTTCATCGGGGTTAGGCCAGGTACTTACTAGCACATGGGGCCGGTTGTACTGATGCTACACTCTGTGCATATTTATTCACAGATCCAGGTGTTGGAGCAGCATTTGAGTAGCAGTAGCATTCTGGGAGCGAATTTCCAGTCCAGGGACATTCGAGGTAGCCTTGCTGATATCCGCATGCCCGGAGTCCTTTCTATTTTATTCAGTTTATTATCGTTGTACCGTAGCAGACAGTTTTATATTTCCTTCATGTCTTGTATTTAGTATTCTCTAGACGTTCGTGAGTATTGTGACACCAGTCTTGGGTAGACAATTGTTAAACTTCCGCATTTCTTTTAGTAAATTTTATTTGAGACTTCCGCTTTATTTTTAAATAATTCATTATTGTTAATATTGTCGATGTTCGCTAAAAGAGGTAATTGATAATTAGCTTGCCTAGTCCCTATTAGTAGGACCCATCATGACTCCCGAGGGTGGCAAATCCGGGTTCTGACAGTCATCTAGGTTACACACAGGGACTCAGCGAAATGAAAGAGGTATGCCCCCACTCTTATCCGCTCACAATTTTTGTGTTTTTCCTTCAGAAGTAGTGGCCACAAAAAATGAAGTCCGTCCCCAGTACCTGAAATTCGAACGTCCTTTGTGAATTTCACGTGGAGCGGGGTCGCAAAACCGAGGACTACATAGCCCTACAGCAAGAAGTGGTCAATATGCTGAACGAAGGACACCTGAAGGAGTCAATGAGTGACCGAGGATGAGCCAACTTTGGCCGCGGACGAGAACAACACTAGGGCCCTCCAAAACCACCCTCTCCTGCCCACACCATTCAAATGATCATCTGTAGAGGCGACGAAGCAGCAGTCAACTACATAAAATTTACCACTACATGCAAGCTGAAGCGTTCAATCACTCACGATCGGTATGATGACCTCGAAGAAAGTATCATCTTTGATAAGTCAGATATAAGCGGTTTGACTTTTCCTCACTCTTAGTGCTCTTGTTATTACCTTACGTATTTCAGATACTAATATTAAAAGAATAATGGTAGACGACGGAAGCAACGCATGTATTATCCATCCTCGAGTGCTCGCATAAATGCAACTCGAGGACAAGATAGTACCACATTGCATAACACTAACGGGTTTTAACAATGCAGTTGAATGAACCTCAGGAGAAATAACACTGATCGTCCTGGCCGGAGGCATCACCTTAGACATGATATTCCATGTCATGAACCATGACACAACTTACAACATAATCATAGGGCAACCGTGGATACACGCCATGAGGGCTATCCCGTCCAGTCCGTACCAAGTAATCAAATTCCCTATCTGTGGGGGTATATCCAGCATCAAATGCGAACAACGCACAGCCCAAGAATGCTACCGCATCGTCCAAGATTGCATATTCACTCAACAACTAAAAGGAACAAGCTTATAAGCATAGCAATTAATGAAGTCGGGGTTCGAACCCAATGATTGAAAGACATTATTAAGGACCCCGACATTGTGGAGGCCGCAGGATCGATAATAGAATATCTCGACCCCATTCAACTAGATAGTATCTACAATAATAAAAAGACCTATATAGGCCATAAACTCTCCGAGCCAGGTAAATTTCATGAATTTTTAACAAATAATGCTAATTTGTTTGCTTTTTCCCATGCATATATGCCGGGGATTTCGAAAGACATTGCCACACACAAATTGAACGCCGATCTATTCTGCCCCCAGTACAACACGCAATAAGAAAATTCAACATCGCAATCAACGAGGCCGCCAGTGAGGAAGTGGATAAACTACTTGCTAACGGCTACATCCGAGAATCAAAATATCCTCAATGGGTCGCCAATATAGTCATGGTCAAAAACAAAAATGGAAAATGGTGAATGTGCGTGGATTTCACGGACCTAAACAAGGCATGCCCAAAGGACTCATTTCCTCTGCCTCATATCGATCAGCTCATTGATGCAATGACAGGGCACAAGTTGTTGAGTTTCTTGGACGCCTACTCAGGCTACAACCAAATCCTCATGGAGGAAGACCACTTTCATCACCCACCAAGGAACATAGTATTATCGAGTGATGCCATTTGTCTTGAAAAACGCATGGGGCGACTTATAAAAGATTGGTGACCAAAATGTTCAAGAACCATCTCGGCAAAACTATTGAGTTTACATATACGACATGTTGGTCAAATCAAAAAGGAAGAAAGATCAAATCGACCACCTAAAAGAAGCCTTCGAAATACTGAGGCAGTACGGTATGAAACTGAACCCCAAAAAATATGCCTTTGGCGTAACTTCAGGCAAGTTCCTCAGGTTCTTGGTGTCACAAAGAGGCATCAAGGTCAATACCGACCAAATCAAGGCCATTAAGGGAATATCCAAAGTGTTAACTACCAAGAAATAGGTGCAAAAATTGGTGGGTCGCATAGCTTCCCTGTCAAGGTTCATCTCGCGATCCTCCGATAGATGCCACAAGTTTTTTAACGTGCTCAAAAAGGACAACGGGCTCTAGTAGAATGCAAATTGCATAGAGGCCTTGAGAGAACTAAAAGCATATTTATCATCCCCCTCCCCCTCCCCCTCCCCCCCTCTGCTCGCTAAAGTAGAACCGGGTGAGTGCCTCCTTATATATTTGGCCGTATCAAAAGTCGCGGTAAGCGCAGTATTGGTCCGTAAGGATAAAAATATGTAATCCCCGATCTATTACATTAGCAAAACTCTCATTGATGCCGAAATGAGATACCCTCACCTCGAGAAGTTGGCATTGGCATTGGTTGTAGCTTCACGAGAGCTTAGAGCCTATCTCCAATGCCACCCCATATCGATGATGACAACCTTCCACTTAAGAGGTATCCTGCATAATCCCGAACTATCAGGGAGATTGGTCAAATGGGCCATATAATTGAGCAATCGTGATATAACATATCAGCCGCGAACAGTGATAAAGTCACAGGTGCTCCTTGACTTCGTCGCCGATTTTAGTGCCAAAGTAATAACTGATGTCGAAAAGAAAATTTCACAGACCTCGTCTTATCTGTCCGACCTATGGGTCCTATACATCGATGGCGCATCCAACGTGTGAGGATATAGACTAGGACTCATACTCGAGGTCTCAACAGGCGAACTCATTTGCCAGCCTATATGGTGCCCTGATATGACTAACAATGAGGTCGAGTATGAGGTCGTAATTGCAGGATTGAAACTAGCCTCAAATACGGAGCACGCCGAGTCATCCTTAGATGCGACGTGCAACTTGTTGTCAACCAAATCACCGGGACTTTCCAAATCAAATAGCAGAGGCTACAATGGTACAAGGAAGAAATTCATAAATTGCTACTGAAATTCGATGAATGTCGAATTGACCAGATACCTCAAGCACAAAACATCGAAGCTGGTGGCCTTAACAAAATAGCATAGGCCACCAAGAACATCACAAAGGAAACTATGGTCACCCTCGTACATTCATTAATAGACCAACTCGAGGTACACTTTGTAAATTTGTCTTGGGACTGCCGCAACCATAGTATAACATATTTGCAGGAAGGAACACTCCTAGCGGACAAAAAAGAATCCAAAAAGCTTCAAATGTAGGCGGCCAAATACAACCTTATAAATTATGAGTTATACAAAAAGACGTTTGGAAGCCCCTTAGTGAAATCCTAGGGACGAATCAAATAAGGCGCATACTGAAGAAGTACACAAAGTCCACTGTGGTGACCATATCGGCAATTGAGCGCTCGACAGATGCCCCGTTCGAGCAGGATATTATTGGCCCACGATGATAAAGGAAGCTGCCGATTATATTAAGAAATGCGAACAGTGCCAGAGATATTCCCCTATGATACACCGAGTGGCGAGCACCTCCATTCTGTTGTATCGCCATGGCCGTTCATCAAATGGGGAATGGACATCGTCAGACCCCTCCCAGCAGGGTGAGGTAATGTATGTTTTCTTTCAGTTTTAACTAAATATTTATCCAAATGGGTAGAAGCAGGTGCGTTCACCCAAATATGCGAACAGTAAATTATCACATTCATATGGAGAAATAGCATATGTCGCTTCGGCATCCCCAAAGAAATCAGTTGTGACAATGGACCTATAATGACCCGACATCTTTCAATAGTATGAGGCCATGAGCATCTTCACTGTAGGTATTACGACTTGTACGCACAGTCTGATTTGTATTTTGGGAAGTTTGAAGTTATTTGGAAAGAGAATTCTCATTTTTGGAAGCTTTAAGTTGAAAGAATTGACTAAGATTGGGATTTTGAGTAAACAAGCTCAGAATTAGGATTTGAAGGTTCAAGAGAGTTCGTATGATGATTTCGGACATGGGTGTATGTCCGGATCGAGTTTTGGAAGAACAACATTTTGCCACCTATTGTGGAAGTTAGCATTTTTGTAAGAATTTCATAAGTTTGGGTTGGAGTGCATTTCAGTGTTATCAATATCCGTTTTGGATTCTGAGTCTAGGAATAGATCCGTATGGTAATTTTGCTACTGGGAGTGTGATTGGATGTGAATTCGGAGGTATGTAGGTCATTTTGGAGTCATTTGGCTAAAGATAATAATTTGAAGGTGATTGAGAAGTATGACCAGGAGTGGACTTTTTGATATCGGGGTTGGATTTTGATTCCAAAAGTTCGAGTAGGTCCGTAATATCAAATATGACTTTTGTGAAAAATTTGAGGTCAATTGAACGTGATTTGATAAGTTTTGGCATCGAATGAAGAAGTTTGAAATTCTAAAGTTCATTAATCTTGGATTGGAGGTCGATTCATAATTTTAGAGTTGTTTGATAAGATTTGAGGCCTCGAGCAAGTCCATAAGGTGTTTTGGTAGTGGTTGGTATAACTGGTTGGGTTCCCGGGGGCCTCAAGTGGCATATCTTGTGTAACACTCCTACGAGATTTTGGCCGCAGGTGCAGAGCCGCAGAAGAGGCTAAGAGGGACACAGATACGGTGACGAGCCATAAGTAAAGATATCGTAGATGCGATAATGTAGCCGCAAAATCGGGGCCGTACCTACGGTGGTTGAAGCGTAGAAGCAAAAAGGGCAGCCTGGTGAGAAATCATAGAAGCGGGTAGTGGGTCACGCTTGCGGTACCGCAGAAGCGGTCAAGTGACTGCAGGTGCAGAAATGCTGGAGGCAGTGAGTTCTTTTAACTCGGGGGTTGGGTTCATTTCAACCCCATTTCTTCCAATGGAGTCGATTTTGGAGAAACTTTGAGGTGACATTGTCACTACCAAGCATAAGGTCAATGGATTCTACTAGTTTTGAGTTAATAATTGGATTATATACGGATTAGAGCATGAAAATTTTGTAGAAATTGTTGGTTTTTGGTAGGAGACCTAGAAATTTATATTTTGGATTTTTACCATAATTTTGGGCATGGAATTAAGAAAAAATTATATATTTGAGTTCGTGAGTTCAAGGGAAGCTTTATCTTCGAAATATCAAAATCTGGCACGTCGCTCGAGGGCAATTTTGTCAACTTTTTGATCGGGGTTAGGAATTGTTATAAATTGGATTATTATGAGTAATTGATCATATATTAATGGATTTACATAATTATTGGTTAGTTTTGGAGCGTTGTGCATCAAATTGAGTCTTCGGAAGGGCATGGAATATCGGTTATGGAACTTCGGAGCGAGGTGAGTCTTCTTTCTAACTTTGTAAGAGGGAATTTACTCCATAGGTGAGTTAATTGGTTATGTGCTCCTAATTGTAGGGGCTACGTACGCACGAGGTGACGAGAGTCCGTGCGTAGCTACTATTATGTTTATGTCCTGGTAGTCTAGGACCCCAAAAACATGTTGTACTTGGAAATATTTGTAATCTTAGTTATGTCTTGAATTGCTTAAATCACATCGGATTAGTAAGTGAATTTCTAAAAAGATTGAACTACATTTTCTTGAATTGTTAAAAGAGAATTGGCTTTTCCTTGGATAGTTGTTCCCTGATAAAGTCTTGATCAACTGTTTGAATATGTGTTTCTATGTGTACCTGCGTTTCATATAGGATTCGCGAGCAGGATGATTGTTTATTTATATTTGACTGTGTCTCATGTATGATTCGTGAACGGGGTAACAGATGCATCTATGGTCCGCGTCATTCGACCCTCTAGCAGTTTAAATATTATTGGATCCAGTTGTACGACCGCGTTATTATTTTCGCATGCTTGTATTGCTTGCTTTGGAATTTGTTGAAGTGATATGTTCTCCATAGACAGAGAATAAATGTATAAATAATAAATAAGGAGAAGGATTTGGGAATTTCCTACGAAAGAAAGAATTATTTACTTGCTTCACTTTATTGAATTACAATCATGCCAACATAAATCCTCAATTTATTGTATTACTGATTTACCATTAGTAAGTATCGAAGTCGCTATCTCGTCACTACTTCTTCGAGATTAGGTAGGATACTTACTGGATATATGTTATTTTTGTACTCATACTACACTTGTTGTGCATTTTTGTTGCACATGCACATGAATCTCTAGTGGCCTAGTGGGCGTAGCAGCATGGTTGATACAGAGACTTAGTTGAGATTCACTTCCCGAGGAGACCCGCAGCCAGCAGAGTCTCTTTAAGATTACTTTATTTAATTTCTATCCACATTGTATTCTAGAAAATTACTGTATTTTATTTCATTCCTAGTAAATTCTCATTCTCTTGTGACACCGGGTTCTGGGATGATTATTGGGTATCTTATATTTATTTCTAAACATTCTTTTATTTACCTTGAAATGGTAATCTTTTACTAGCGGAATTTAAGGAAGATCATAGCTTTCAAAATTATTAAAATGAGGATTTAGTTAAGTATTTTCGTTGGCTACCTGATAGTAGTGTCCGGCGTCATCACGACCCTTAGTGAATTTTGGGCCGTAACAACATGGTATCACAGCACTAGGTTTCCTTAGGTCTCATGAGTCGGAAGAAAGTCTAGTAGAGTCTCGCAGATCGGTATGGAGACGTTTGTACTTATCTTCGCGAGGCTACAGGGCTGTTAGGAGCACTTCCCTTCTTAATTCCTCATCATGCGATTTGATTTCCTTGAGGTTTATGCCTTTGTTTCCTTCCTACTCAATCTTACGCGACGCGAACTGCTTGTTATAAATCAATAATTGAAGAATTTTAAGTGTACCACAGATGTGGCACGAGATGTTTCTCCCGGTATAGTTGGTTGGGCTATTGTCTTTGCCTTGCGGAAGGATCTTTCTGTCATTTCGACTCAGCAGCTATACTTCTGAGAGCTCTGAGGCTAGGCACAAGTTGCCATGATGCTTATGAATAGTTGTCGCACAAAATCGACTTGGTGGTAGGATACTTGCCTATGTGTTGAGGTGGTGAATGATTTGAAAGGAAGTCTACTCGATGCGATTCAGAGATCTGATATTTCATTTTTGGCAGCGGAAAAGCAATTGGCCTATGAATGTCCAGATTTGGGGTGATGGGGTAATGAGACTTGGTATTTGTGAGCGTGGTTTAATTCTCATATGTGATGAGGTATCATTGTCCTTGTTGAATATACTAAGTTCGTTGGTGTTAAGATCTTCTACATTCGCCTTAGAGCAGGATATTATAAGGTGGTATAAGATAAGCGGCTGTCAGAGATCGCGAGGTGTTGTGGTTCAGGATTGAGTGTGTATTTCTAATACTGACGGCTTGAGAAAGATGATCTTCGAACAGTTTAAAAGTGATTAGCGGTCTATTGGTTCAAATGCTATCGAGATAGATTTTGATCTAATGTATTAGATGAGAAGCAAAGGATGAGAAAGGACGCGTTGGAAGTGTTATCCAGTGGATAAACTTCGAGAAAGCCAGGTATAAGGAGTGGAGGTGCCGGATCCAATAATGGGTGCAATAGCTTCAGTGCCGGATCCAATTTCTCAACTTCACAGATCATTCCGACTATTAGCCCGATGTTGTGGGTAGACAACATATTGTTCATCACATCAAGAGTTTCTTCCTCCCGGAAAATAATTCTTTCAGCTTCAATTAGATTTCCAGCCGCCCCTTTTGAGGGTCCAACAGTTCTCTGTATTGTGTCCAACTACTCCAGATTGGTATTAACATATAACATCAGCTCGGTGCAAGGGGGACTCGGGGTCCAGCCGGATTTAGGCCACTGGCTGCAGGAAAACTTGCCTGACTAGCTTTTGGAACAAACCCGAGTATGATTTACCAATAGGGGTGAACTGATTCCTTTTGAAAGGCTCTCTTGGGCGCGGATTGTATTGTGGATCATTTGGTTGATGATTATATGGAGCTTGGTAAGGATGGGCAATTCTGGGAGGTGGAGCTCGGCTTTGTGGATAATGTTGTGGTCGCGAGCAATGTTGCGCATTCATCACCGCATACCAACAAAACCAAACACCTGAATAGAACCTGGCTAATTTGCTCACACATACAACCTTGTTAGTTTTGAGGCATTTAACATGTAAGAAATCGCACGTTGGGATACAATGGACCTAAATAGTTAAACGCTTCTACCATGTGTTTAAAGGGGTTGCATGTTTCATCTCGACCTTAACTAGCCCCTTTTATTTTGTACCTCTTTTCTTCATTTATGCCTCTTTGATCAGTCTTGATTTTTTATCTTATTTTGCCACTCATTTATTCTTTGGCACTCTTTTTTTCTCTCATTCTTTTTTTGTGGCTCTCTTTTTTTTCACTCTTTTTTTCATATTATTTTTCTCTCAGTTTATTTATGACTATGATCGAATCCGATGGGGATTGCCTATGTATTATGACCCCGTATGAATCAAATCTTGCGTAGTTCGGGAAGATTGGGAATTGAGCAAACTAATATTTTTTATACTTTTATAAAACTCAGACCATGAAAGCTTTAAGGCTAAAGAAAAATACTTTTTGATTTTTTTTTTTTGACTCTTTTTTTTTTTTGAAAAAAACAATGCTTTAAAAGAAGAAAGGAATTTTTGTATTTTTTTTTGCATTTTTTTTTGGATTTTTTATTTTGATTAATTTTTGAAAGAAAGACTTCTAAATATTCCTTTTCTTTTGATTAGAACTTTGGGAATTTTAGAAGTAAAAAGAAAATATTTTTGTTTGAATTTTTATTTGTTTTATCTTTTTCTAAGGAAGAAAGAAAATATTTTTGGATTTTGGATGTTACCTCTTAATTTTTGAAAAAGTGACTTGTAAGAAAATGTTTTTGGATTTCTAAGTTTTTTTGTTTATTTACAAAAGTATTTCTTAAGAGAAGTAAAAAATATCTTTTGGACTTATATTTTTTCAATTTTTTTTTATTAACATTTACAAAAGAAAGATATATAAGGTGCATTTTTTTTCAGAAAGAAGGAAATAATTTTTGAGTTTAAAAACTTTTTTTAAGAAGAGATTTCCAAAGAAGGAATTAAAGGAAAATATTTTTGGACTTTTGAAAATTGGGGTCGGAACTGATGAGGTTTGCCTATGTATCTCACATCCCGTGAGAATCAAACTCGCGTAGTTCAGTAAAACTAACTATATTTAAAAAAAAGGATCTTTATTTCATTTTTTTTTCCTTCAAAATTTACCAGAGTTTCGGTATTATTTGGTACATTCAAAACATGTGATTAAATCCCTTAACCCTATACACTGGTATTTTTCTTTTCTTCGAAACCCTTTTTCTCTTCTTTTTTTATATGAGCCGGTCAGTATGCATATATGAAACAAATAAGTGCACAAACAGGATGTATCATGGTGGTCTTTTTATTTCAGGATCACCTGTCCTAGACAGACCCAACCCCCGTGTTGGGTCTCCTAAGTCAAAATGCGCATGACGCAAATAAGCGTTCCTATTAGGGATCCGACATGAGGCTTTGTTATTCTAAGTTGACACCTTCTTGGAAAAAAAGTATCTAGATTGGCTCACTCAAGCGGACAACTCGAGCCGAGGAGGGCCGGTGTACCGGCAGCATGGCTTTTCGGCTTAACTGGTGGTACTCCCCGCCAAAAGCATGTGTGACTAAATCCTTCACCGGGTGCCAAGAACCTTGGCTATCTAAAAAAAACGGGCTATGTCCAGCAAATGCCCGATGTTAAATTCAAGAAGACTTAGAGGAGAGGTGGGTATCGGCACAGTTTATATACAGTTCACGAAATATCAAAGCGGCAGATATTTAGCACATTAAGCATGGAATATGTAGGAAAATCAGATATATACAAATACAACAATTTATATAAGCTCGAATTCTGAACCCTAAAGAAAACGTTCTGGGTTCTTTTCCCCAACAGAGTCGCCATATATGTCACACATCCTTTTGGCGTACCCGCCTCGAAGGGTAAATGTAAAAAGGGAGTTTTTCCATTTAAAGTGACATTATCTGAAATGGGATTATTTATTTATTTCAGAGTTGCCACTTGGGAAATGTTTGGCTTTTTGTGTCCCAAATCACCGGTTTATCTTGAATCTCAATTCGAGGAAAATATTCGACTTTCCAAATGAAGTCTGCGAACCAGAAATTCTAAGTGGGGAATTATGTTGACCCGAGGGAAGGTGTTAGGCACCCTCGAATCCCGTGGTTTTAGCACGGTCGCTCAAACTGTTACAAAAGGCTTCATATCTGATTTTTATTCATGTTATCCTATAGTGCAATTTTAAAGATTATTTACCGCTTTATTACTTGAATATTGGTAATTAAAGAATTGAGTTACGCGGACGTATACTCTTTCCTTTGGCGCGTCAAATATCCTGTCATGCGAACGTATCCACGATTAATAGCGCTTTGCTTATTTTATTAAGAAAATTTTAGTTAAGTTTGTGCAAACGCATATTTTGAGTATTTTAAAATTAGATTTGTAATTATATTACGCGAACGTATATATATATATATATACACAATAATAATCTAAATTGAGCCTAAAGCAAACCACGAGTATTCATTTTAAAAATTGTAATCATGTCATGCGAACGTGTCCGTAATCACGATAATTTGATGAATTAATAACGTTACAAGCATGTTGTCATGTTCATAATTATTGAAGAGGGGCTAGCTTATGAATAAATATATATTCTATGTTACCAGACAAGCAAATTAATGAGATTCAACTATATCTGAAAGATAAAAATTAAATTGAAATCAAATAAATCTCAACTACCATTAACAAACTTGTTCACTCAAAACCATTTTTTAGCTCACCTCTTTTTCTTTACGAAAGCAATTAAAATTCCAAAGATACGGAATAACAATAAAATAAGACGAAGGACTATACATAATAATTAAAGCATGGACTTCGCACATGTACACTTAAACGTCCCTTTGAAATTAAGATGAATAGAACACTATGTAGAATCAATAAAAATCAACTTAAAATACCTAAACCAAAAATCCAATAAAGCAATATAGGCTGATAATAAAAAAAATCAGAGACAAAGTAAGAAGAGAACCTCAAAACAGAGCCAAAGCCAAAGATCTTGATTGAACAATAAATCTCCTCCTTGCCGACTCGATCTCGAAACTACACATACGTCCTTGACGCTAAACCCGGCATAACAGTGATATTATTTTATGGAAAAAAAAGACTGTCTTAAAGTGTTTTTAACGGGGGTTTTCGGAGTTGGTTCACCTGTGTTTTTGTTGGATTATGGTGATAAATCTAAACAGAAAGTGGCTGCTTTTTTGGAGTTCTACATGGCTGGAAATAGAGGGAAGAAGATGGTATTTGGGGTGATACATATATATATATTTTTTTACAGCTATTTTGACTTTAATGGCTGGTCGTTACTGTATTTTAGGATGGAGGAAAAAGAAATTAAGCTCTCCAAAAAATTGTGGCCGCCGGAAAAACTTGGAAAAGGCAGATCTCGTAGGTCTTCTTTTTTATCCAATGTATTGCGGTTGATTCAGCAAGTTTGTGGCTGATTTTCATTGGGGTTTAGGGTCTTTGATGTTCCATTTTTTGAAGAAGAAGCAATGGTTGTGTGTGTTATTATTTTTTTTTGTCTGTGTGTAATCTTATAACTTGTGTAAGGAAGTAGTGCTAGTGGATGAGGAATTAGGAACGTGAGGAGTGGACAAAGGGGAGTGGGGGACAAAAGAGAATGGGGTGGGGGCAAGGATAAGTGGGAAATGAGTGAATGAAATTGTAGTGAGATAAAATTTTTAAATATGGTCAAAAATTAGGTGTTAACAGCAGTGTTGCGGGAGTTGTAACAAGATTTATATATATATCTTGAGGTGCATTGTGAGCATCAGATTTGGGGGATGTTGGTTATTAGGGTCACAGAATGTTATTATGGATCTATGAATAATGTGATGCATGGTGAGGATTCAGCAAAGTCATGCAGGCACGTTTTGGTACCCCGTGTAGTGATTGATTCGGTGTTCATATATTGGAAGTAGTCCTCGCAGAGAATTCTAGATGTTAGAATTGGGGTTCTAAGCTTAATTGTTTAAGTAAAAGGGGACATCTTCAGATTCGATTGAATTATTGTGTTCAACTGAACTATGGTAGCACGAGGAGGTGCTCAAAGTGTTAGACATTGATTTTGAACGACTCTAGTGCACTTCTTAGCATGTTTGAGAACGAACATATGTTTAAGTGGGAGAGAATGTAATGACCCGACCGGTCGTTTTGAGCTCTAGCACGTTATTCAATAGGTTGAGACCATGAACAGCTTCACTTTAGGTATTATGATTTCTACGCACGATCAGATTTGAATTTCGGGAAGTTCGGAGTTGATTTGGAAAGAAAATTCTCATTTTCGGAAGCTTTAAGTTGAAAGAATTGACTTAGATTGGATTTTTGAGTAAATAACCTCGAAATTAAAATTTGAAGAATCGAGCAGGTTCGTATAATGATTTCAGACTTGGGCGTATTCATCGGGTTTTGGCAGGCCCGGGAACGTTTCGGCACCTATTATGGAAGTTAGCATTTTTGGAAGAATTTCATAAGTTTGGGTTGAAGTGTATTTTTGTGTTATCAATGTCTGTTTGGGATTCCGAGTCTGAAAATAGCTCTGCATGGTGATCTGGTGTTGGGAGCGCGATCGGAAGTGAATGCGGAGGTTTGTAGGTCATTTTGGAGTCATTTGGCTAAAGATAGTAATTTGAAGGTTTTTGAGGAGTTTGACTGGGAGTGGACTTTCTGATATCGGGGTCGGATTCCGATTCCGGAAGTTGGAGTATGTTCGTAATGTCAAATATGACTTATGTGCAAAATCTGAGGTCAATCGGGCGTGATTTGATAAGTTTCGATATCGAATGAAGAAGATTGAAATTCTAAAGTTCATTAAGCTTGAATTGGAGGTAGATTCATAATTTTAGCATTGTTTGATATGATTTGAGGCTTCGAGCAAGTCCATAAGGTATTTTGGGACTGGTTGGTATGATTGGTTGGGGTCCCCGGGGCCTCGAGTGGATTTCAAATAGTTAATAGATAAAAAATGGAAATTAGGAGAAGGACAGAAGCAGTTGGTATCTGGTGTAACCGCACCTGTGAGGTTTTGGCCGCATGTGTGGTGCCGCAGAAGCGGCTAAGAGGGACGCAGATGCGGTGCTAGGCTAGAAGTAAAGAGACCGCAGACGCGGTCATGTAGCCGCAGAAACGGGACCGCATCTGCGGTGGTTGAGGCACAGAAGCGGAAAGGGCAGCCTGATAAGAAACTGCTAGTGGGTCGCACATGCGGTACCGCAGAAGTGGTCAAGTGATCGCAAGTGCGGAAATGCTGAAGGCAGTGAGTTCTCTTAAATCGGAGGTTGGATTCATTTCAACCATATTTCTTCCAATGGAGCCGAATTTGGAGCAACTTTGAGGTGTCATTTTCACCACCAAGCATGAGGTAAGTGGATTCAACTAGTTTTGAGTTAATACTTGGATTATATATGGATTAGAGCATGAAAATTTGGTACAAATTGTGAGTTTTTGGTAAGAGAGCTAGAAATTTATATTGTGGATTTTTACCATGAATTTGGGCATGGAATTAAGAGAAAAATTATATATTTGAGTTTGTGAGTTCATCGGTAAGCTTTATCTTCGAAAATTTTCAGAATTCGAGCACGTGGAATCGAGGGAAATTTTGTCAACATTTCGATCGGGGTTAGGAATTGTTATAAATTGGATCATTATGAGTAATTGACCATTTATTAAGAGGTTGTGAGTTCGAGTCTCCCCAAGAGAAAAGGTGGGGAGTTCTTGGAGGGAAGGATGCTGGGGGTCTATTTGGAAACGGTCTCTCTACCTCATGGTAGGGGTAAGGTGTGCGTACACACTACCCTTCCCAGACCCCACTAGTTGGGATTATATTGGGTTGTTGTTGCTACATAATTATTGGTCAGTTTTCGAGCATTGTGCATCAATTTGAGTCTTCGAAAGGGCATGGAATGCTGGTTATGGAACTTCGGAGCAAGGTGAGTCTCCTTTCTAACCTTGTAAGAGGGAATCTACCCCATAGGTGAGTTAACTGCTTATGTGCTCCTACTTGTGGGGGCTATGTACGCATGAGGTGACGAGAGTTCGTGCGTAGCTACTATTATGTTCATGTCCCGGTAGTCTAGAACCCCAAAAGCATATTGTACTTGGAAATATTTGTAATCTTAGTGACAGCTTGAATTGCTTAAATCACATCGGATTAGTAAGTGAATTTCTAAAAAGATTGAACTTCATTTTCTTGAATTGTTAAAAGAGAATTGGCTTTTCCTTGGATAGTTATTCCCTGATGAAGTCTTGATCAACTGTTTGAATATGTGTTTCTATGTGTACATGTGTCGCATGTATGATTCACGTGCAGGGTGATTATTTATTTATATTTGATTGCATCTCATGTCCCTTTGGCAGTGTACAGTTTAAATATTATTGGATCGGGTCGTACGACCGCGACATTATTTTCGCATGCTTGTATTGTTTGCCTTGGAATTTGTTGAAGTGATATTGTTCTTCACAGACTGAGAATAAATGTATAAATAGTAAATAAGGAGAAGGATTTGGGAATTTCCTACGAAAGAAAGAAGTGTTTACTTGCTTCACTTTATTGAATTACAATCATGCCTATACAAATCTTCAATTTATTGTATTACTGATTTACCATTAGTATGTGTCGAAGTTGCCATCTCGTCTCTACTTCTTCAAGATTAGGCGGGATACTTACTGGGTACACGTTATTTTTGTACTCATACTACACTTGCTATGCATTTTTGTTGCACATGCACATGCATATCTAGTGGCCTAGTGTGCATAGCAGCATGGTTGATACGGAGACTTAGGTGAGCTGCACTTCCCGATGAGACCCGCAACCAGCAGAGCCTCTTTAAGATTACATTATTTAATTTCTATCCACATTGTATTCTAGAAAATTACTGTATTTTATTTCATTCCTAGTAAATTCTCATTCTCTTGTGACACCAACTTCCGGAAGTAACTGTCCAAAATACAAGGTCGCCTAAAAATATGTTTTCGGATCACGTCACATAAAATGCACCCGGATCCTCGATACATTTTTATTTGACGTTTTTGGATTTGGAATTGGGTTGTATGAAATACACACCCGAATTTAAGAATGTAATTTTAAATATCGCGCCTAAAGCGACTATCAGATTGTTATTTTTATTTTTTTTATTTTTAAATACGAAATTTCTTGACTAGTATTAAAAGAAACTAATTAGAACGGGATTAAAGCTTGCATTGTAATATATTACAAAAAAAAACTAATAAAATTATTTATTCAAAATTATTTAAAACTAAGTTCATCTTAAAACAATCCTAAATTGACTGCAATTTTTTAGTTATTTAATTTATTTTCTAAACAATAAAGAGAAAATCCTAATTGATTACATGCTCAAAGTGTGACATATTATTTGCTCTATTGAGACGAATGTTTAATGGAAGTGAACATCGCCAAAATTGAAATTGAAAGTAAAATACAAAATCGACAAATAATATATACGAATTAAACCCATTATCCTACAACTAATTTAAACTCATATTATTATGTGACTTGAACCATTGGAATTAACTATTTACAACTATTAAAAAAACTATAATTAGCCTTAATTACTTGTACTTATTTGAAAATTTGTTAAACTTAAAAGTTATCTTGTATTATTTAAACTTAAATCGTGCCTTAAATGCCTAATTTGTGAAAAATAATTCAAATTCATATTTTTACTAAATTTAGCTACATATTTGCAATTATCCTATTAAGGACAATACTAAAAAAAATATTTATAGCCAATGAACTAACCAATTTTAACTAATCCGATTAATTAAAGAGTAACTTATTCTTATTTCAATTATTAAACAACTTGGACAATAACAAACATGTTTATGCCTATACTATCTAATAACCATATTGAAGTAAATTATTATTACTACAAAAAAGCCTAATTAATCAAAGTGATAGAAATTTACATAATACTAATACGTAAAATAACTTAAACAGAATCAGTAAAAGAAAACAAGGAAAAAGCTAATTAAAATTTCAAAACTTCCATTCTTCATGTGTATTTATTTTTTAATTTAAACACAATCTGTCATGTACCTGATATGGGAAAAATAGGAGAATATATGACTGATCAACACAACAATAGAGACAATGCAGCAACGGCGGTGGAAGTAGAACAACCCAGCAACAGAATTTAATAAAATCAGTAACCAAAAGATGAATTTGATAATATAACTTTGCTAATTAAAATTGAAACTCTTTTTTTTCTCACTCTAATTTTCGTTTTTTTTATATATTTTTTTATTTTTCTTTTCTTTTCCTGTCTCTCTTAACTCTTTTTTTTTCTCTTCCTCCTCTTCCTCTCAATATTTTTGAACTCCCCCTTTCTTCCTAAATTACTCTTCTATTTATAGCAAAAATTTTCGAAATTTTCAGATTTTTTTATTTTTTTATTTTATTATCTTTTTTTAATTAATCCCACCTTTATTTACTTTTATTTTTTAAAACACAACTTTAATTACTTTTATATTTTTAATTGTCCACTTTCTTTTATTTATTTAAAAGAAATGCCACTTTCTTTTCTTTTCTTTAAAAAAACTACTTTCTTTTACTTTGATTTTTTTAATTTTCAGCCACTTTTGACTTTTATTTTTTAATTCCAACTTTCATTTTCAATTATTTAAAACCAACCGAAAATTTAAAAAAAATTTAATATTTTCAGTTTTTTTTATATAAAAAATAAATTATTTTTTTTAAAAAAAATTAATTAAAAAAACTAATAATAATAGCAATAATATTAATAGTAATAATTTACTTTTTTTTTAATTTAAATCTTATATATATAAAAAAAATGAAATAAAAGCTAAAATACATAGAGTCAAAAATTTAAATACGGTCAAACATTTTTTGTGATTTTTTTTTCGTAAAACAAACTTAATTACTCTTAATTATAAACTTGAATTTTATATGCAAATGCAATATATTTTTGTATTTTATATTAATTTAAATAAATTAACATGCACACACAAACGCAAACAATAACAGAAAAATAACATAAAATCCACAAATATTGCAAACAACACAAAACTCTTTTATTTTGAATTTTTTGGGAGTGATCTTCATATAGGGCAAAAATCACGTGCTCACAGCTGCCCCTCTTTGCTCGGAAACATGAAGAGTTTTCGTGCAAAGATAAGTGAGCGGATATGAGCGATTTTTTCCCGTTTGAGTACTCCGTGTGAAGAATTTATTTTTGAAAGACTTGGCAGAACCTTTGCTTCAAAAGGTCTCCTACATATCCCTGGCTAAAAGGGAATCAGGTCAATGTAGTTCGGGAAGTTTTGGTAGCTGGAACTACCGTGGAACTGTGGTTTTACTGTCACTGCTGTTGCATGCTGTTACTGTTTGCCGACCTCCTTATTACACCATGCTAAAAATAAAACAAGAAGCTAGGCTAGCCTACGGATCACATGATCCTATCTATCTTCAACTTATTTTTGCCGTCTTGCTTTCTTGTTGGCTTGTGTTTCCTCCGCTGCTTCTTTATCTCGCAAATTTGGGGATGACACTGGCCTTCTGCTTTTCCGAATACCAGTTTCATCGTTTTGCTAGATCTACTGGGGATATGGCTTCCTTTATCGACCCCTTTTTATGCTTCCCCGGAATGTGGCTTTCTTTGTCAAGTCTGTTATGCTGGGGACAACCAAGGCTTGAAGGTTGATTCTCTCATAATTTGTGTTCTCTTTCTTTGACTCATGCGCTTGAATTCGCGCTGGGAACTCTTGTCGTAACCTTCTGCTTTATGGTGGGTTACTGGTTTCAAGACATCATTGTAAAGACTGAAGACATGCCTCTTGTTATACAGGTAGGCGCCTGTTTTTATTAGCAACTTTTGAATTTAAAATGCATTCTGGCAATAATTTACGAAATATGTATAGGACAATGTAAAATAAAACAAACGTAAAATATCCTATTCGAGGGCGGATACTCCCATCGTATCCTATCCGAGGGAGGATACTCCCATCGTATTCTATTCGAGGGCGAATACTCCCATCGTATCTTATTCGAGGGTGAATATTCCCATCGTATTATATTCGAGGGCGAATACTCCCATCATATTCTGTTCGAGGGCGAATACTCCCATCGTATCGTATTCGAGGGCGAATACTCCCATCGTATCGTATTCGAGGGCGAATACTCCCATCTTATCCTATTCGAGGGCGGATACTCCCATCGTATCATATTCGAGGGCGGATACTCCCATCGTATTCTATTCGAGGGCGAATACTCCCATCGTATTCTATTCGAGGGCGGATACTCCCATCGTATCCTATTCGAGGGCGGATACTCCCATCGTATTCTATTCGAGGGCGGATACTCCCATCGTATTCTATTCGAGGGCGAATACTCCCATCGTATTCTATTCGAGGGCGGATACTCCCATCGTATCCTATTCGAGGGCGAATACTCCCATCGTTTTCTATTCGAGGGCGGATACTCCCATCGTATCCTATTCGAGGGCGGATACTCCCATCGTATTCTATTCGAGGGAGAATACTCCCATCGTATCCTATTCAAGGGTGGATACACCGATCGTATTCTATTCGAGGGCGAATACTGCCATCGTATCCTATTTGAGGGCGGATACTCCCATCGTATCCTATTTGAGGGCGGATACTCCCATCTTATCCTATTCGAGGGCGGATACTCCCATCGCATCCTATTCGAGGGCGGATACTCCCATCGTATGCTATTCGAGGGCGGATACTCCCATTGTATCCTATTCGAGGGCGGATACTCCCATCGTATTCTATTCGAGGGCGAATACTCCCATCGTATCCTATTCCAGGGCGGATACTCCTATCGTATCCTATTCCACGGCGGATACTCCCATCGTATTCTATTCGAGGGCGAATACTCCCATCGTATCCTATTCGAGGGCAAATACTCCCATCGTATTCTATTCGAGGGCGAATACTCCCATCGTATTCTATTCGAGGGTGAATACTCCCATCGTATCCTATTCGAGGGCGAATACTCCCATCGTATCCTATTCGAGGGCGAATACTCCCATCGTATCCTATTCGAGGGCGAATACTCCCATTGTATTCTATTCGAGGGCGGATACTCCCATTGTATCCTATTCGAGGGCAAATACTTCCATCGTATCCTATTCGAGGGCGGATACTCCCATCGTATCCTATTCGAGGGCGAATACTCCCATCGTATCCTATTCGAGGGCGGATACTCCCATCGTATCCTATTCGAGGGCGGATACTCCCACCGTATCCTATTCGAGGGCGGATACTCCCATCGTATCCTATTCGAGGGCGAATACTCCCATCGTATTCTATTTGAGGGCGAATAATCCCATCGTATTCTATTCGAGGGAGAATACTCCCATCGTATTCTATTCGAGGGCGAATACTCCCATCGTATCCTATTCGAGGGCGGATACTCCCATCGTATCCTATTCGAGGGCGGATACTCCCATCGTATCCTATTCGAGGGCGGATACTCCCATCGTATCCTATTCGAGGGCGGATACTCCCATCGTATCCTATTCGAGGGCGGATACTCCCATCGTATCCTATTCGAGGGCGGATACTCCCATCGTATCCTATTCGAGGGCGGATACTCCCATCGTATCCTATTCGAGGGCGGATACTCCCATCGTATCCTATTCGAGGGCGGATACTCCCATCGTATCCTATTCGAGGGAGGATACTCCTGTCATATCCTATTCGAGGGCGGATACTCCCGTCGTATCCTATTCGAGGGCGGATACTCCCATCGTATCCTATTCGAGGGCGAATACTCCCATCGTATCCCATTCGAGGGCGAATACTCCCATCGTATCCCATTCGAGGGCGAATACTCCCATTGTATCCTATTCGAGGGTGAATACTCCCATCGTATCCTATTCGAGGGCGGATACTCCCATCGTATTCTATTCGAGGGCAAATACTCCCATCGTATCCTATTCGAGGGCGGATACTCCCATCATATCCTATTCGAGGGCGAATACTCCCATCGTATTCTATTCGAGGGCGAATACTCCCATTGTATCCTTTTCGAGGGCGGATACTCCCATCGTTTCCTATTCGAGGGCGGATACTCCCATCGTATCCTATTCGAGGGTGGATACTCCCATCGTATCCTATTCGAGGGCGGATACTCCCACCGTATCCTATTCGAGGGCGGATACTCCCATCGTATTCTATTCGAGGGCGAATACTCCCATCGTATTCTATTCGAGGGCGAATAATCCCATCGTATTCTATTCGAGGGCGAATACTCCCATCGTATTCTATTCGAGGGTGAATGCTCCCGTCGTATCCTATTCGAGGGCGGATACTCCCATCGTATCCTATTCGAGGGCGGATACTCCCATCGTATCCTATTCGAGGGCGGATACTCCCATCGTATCCTATTCGAGGGCGGATACTCCCATCGTATCCTATTCGAGGGCGGATACTCCCATCGTATCCTATTCGAGGGCGGATACTCCCATCGTATCCTATTCGAGGGCGGATACTCCCATCGTATCCTATTCGAGGGCGGATACTCCCGTCGTATCCTATTCGAGGGCGGATACTCCCATCGTATCCTATTCGAGGGCGGATACTCCCGTCGTATCCTATTCGAGGGCGAATACTCCCATCGTATCCTATTCGAGGGCGAATACTCCCATCGTATTCTATTCGAGGGCGAATACTCCCATCGTATCCTATTCGAGGGCTGATAATCCCATTGTATCCTATTCGAGGGCGGATTCTCCCATCGTATCCTATTCGAGGGCGGATACTCCCATCGTATTCTATTCGAGGGCGAATACTCCCATGATATCAATGTTTGAGAGTGAAGAAACCTGAGACGTCCTGTTTGAAGGTGGACAAACCTAAAACAATCTGTTTGAAGATGGAAAAACCTGATACGTCATCCTGAATTGCCTTCCTCGTTTCTCCAAGAAAATTCTCAACAACGGTAGAAAATTTTCTGCCCCTGTTTTGGTGTTCTTCCTTGTAATAGCACTTTCTTTCCCTGTTTCAAATCAAAGAAAATTGGTTAGTTCAAAACATTGTGAGCGGTTGTGCCGCTCTTGTGGGGTGGTTTTTCCTTTTCCCCTTTACCTCGTTCGGGGTTCCCAAAACCTGTTGGGGAATGATTTCATTTGTTGGAGATGATATTCCTGGTGGGGATGGGTTTTTCCATTTATCCCTTCCCCATTCTGTGTTTCTCAACTCACTGGGGGTTATTTTGTTGAAGATGATATTTCCTTTCTTTCTTTACCACTCTGTGTTGCCCGACCACCTCGGAACGTGGTAACGATAACACTGCTGGGAGATTTTCATTTCCTCAAAATTGGTGTTTCACTCTTCTGAAGGCTGTTGGAGATGACACTGGTTTGAAAACCACTTCTCTTAAGACTTTCCTTCTTCCCCAAGTAGATCTTGACTTTCAGAAAACTTTCAAACTGAAAAGAAAATTTTTTGCCCCGGTTTAATAATCTTCCTTGCATCACACTTGCTATCAATGGTATTTCCTTGCCTTGCATAATAATTGGGAAGTTGGTGGCAAGTTTTGAAATCATTTCTTTACTTGTTCTGACTAGACAGACTTTGATGGGGAATTTTTTATAAAATGAGAAAGATAAAAAGAAACAAAGTAGAAGACAAAGAAAAAAATGACTCTTTAACTATAAAAACTTATCGAATGCGGATACCAACTTTACTGGTCATGACATGCACATATGGCCTATCCTCCATTGTTAATCGCCTTGCACAATTCCTGTCTCGTGATTTCCATCTGATTATCACCTTTGTTCGACTTGTAGTGCCCGAAGGGTTTTCACTTTCAAGCCTCTCTTATTTTAGTTTTCTCTTAGCTTTCATCGCCTTATGGTGCCTGTGAAGGTTTTCACCGGTAAGACTCTCTCATTTGTATTACTTTTAGCTAAGGATTGGGGTGTCACTGCTAAAACTCTTTCGTATTTCTTTTCTATTGGGAATCAAAGTCTTTTCTGTCGGGAATCAGAGTATTATATTCTGATGAGACTCTCGTATTTGCTTGACTTGGCCTCTTTTGAAGACTAATCGGAAGGTCTTTTTTTGGACCGTAATGTGGGATTTGGATAGGGCTAGAAAGAAAGGGTATTAAAGGCTCAAAACAAATTAATTCTGGGTTCAAAATTTACAACCTTCGGACCTAAATTTATTTATAAACATAATTTTCTTTGCCCCAGTTTCTTACTTGAGGATTTTTATTTCTTTATTTACACTATGACCGAGCTGTGAAGCGCCTACGTATCCTCTTTGAGGAATCAGGTCAAACGTAGTTCCCAATTCCCTTTTTTTTCAAGTTTCTCTTTTTCATTCATTTTTCTTTTTCTTTTCTTTTTCTTTATCTCTTTTTGTTGTTGTTTTTTTCTTCTTTTTTTTCTTTTCTTTTTCTTTATCCTTTTCTTCTCTTGTCTTTTCAAACTTGTGTTTCTAGTCTTTGCAACTAATTCCGAAGGAGGGGTATGAAAGAATTTAAAATAAGGCTCAAAGGGTTGACGATGGATAAAGTGTTTGGATAGCAGAACATAATGCTTTCGTCATTCCAATCTTCAAAACATGCCAAGTACAAACAACATATTCACGACATCTTCTGGTTGTGCCAGGATTGATAACCATATCGTCCATTCGCCTTTTCATCTATCATTTTAAAACATTGCTGGACGAGACTTTCATTTCAGTATCACGAGCGAACCCCATCTCAGCATGGCCAATTTGCCCTTAAGGTTTTCTTTGTGTTTTACCTGCCCCAATCTCACATGACTCGGGCTCCAAATAATCTCAAATCATTTTTATTTCTTTTAAAATGCCTTGATTATCTTTCAATTGCTTCATGATTAACCCTCAATATTAGGCCAAAATTATGTGCGATGCCATGTCATTAGAATCGGCGTTCGAACAAATGACAAATCTAAAGATAGAAGAACTAAACAAAAAGATGATTGGGGGTAACAAAAGACCGAAAGTTTCACTAAACTAAACGGCGAAATGGTTCAAATACAAACAACAAACAAAATCAAGCAAAGTACAACCTTGAAACGAATCTTGACAAAACTAAGCAAACTACAATGACAAAAATAGAATGATAAGAGGGTTTCACTACAAGACAAAATCTGGATCTTAACCCTGAAAATAACCCGGACAGCAGAAATGAAAACAAAACAAACCACCAAAATTCTTCCCAATTACCAACTCCTGCTGATTGATTTTTTCTTGGAATGTGGTCCCGCTATCATGGATCGGGCTTCTTAATCTTCCCTTCCCTTGTGTATCAATTTGATCATATGGGTCTAAGGGTGAGCTGGCAACGGATTCTGATTGATGTTGGGTGCCTCTGGTGTCTGAACCTCGATCTTATTGGTGTCAATAAGATTTTGCACTACATGTTTCAATTTCCAACACTTCTCGGTATCATGTCCAAGAGCCCCTGAACAATACTCATAGCTTACTGAGCGATCCATATTTTGGGGTAGGGGATTTGGCAATCTTCGCTCAATAGGACTTAGCAAGCCTACCTACTTTAATTTGCAGAACAAAGCAGTATAGGTTTCTCCCAACTCAGTGAATGTTCTCTGTGCCCTTTCATTTCTGAAGGCATGATTCCCTCGGAAACCTGGTCCTGGAGGGTTATTGTAAGCCCTTGGTGGTGGATATGTGTTTCGTGGAGGGTGATTAGGGTGATTTGGGTGGTAGGGTCTGGCTTGGTAATGAGGTGAAGGACCTTTCGATCTGGACCAAGTACCTTCCTCTACCGTTGCAACTTCTTCTCTTCTCTTCTTCCCGAATGCAACCCATGTGCCATTCTAAATAGCATGAGTTGTTGCTTTTAACGCGGAATAGCTCAAGATCTTATTGGACTTAAGTCCCTCTTCTATCATACCGCCCATTTTAACCACCTCGTTGAAAGATTTGCCAACCGATGTCACCAGGTGACCAAAGTAAGTTGGCTCCAGAGTTTGCAGAAAGTAGTCCACCATTTCCCCCCCCCCCTCTCATAGGAGGATCCACTCTTGCTGCCTGTTCTCTCCATCGAAATCCAAATTCCCGGAAGATCTCCCCGGGTTTCTTCTCAAGCTTTAGTAATGTGAGACGATCTGGGACTATCTCAAGGTTGTATTGGAAGTGTCCGGCGAAAGCTTGTGCTAGATCATCCCATGTGTACCACCTGCTTGGATCTTGTCCGGTGTACCACTCCAATGCTGACCCACTCAAACTCTAGCCAAAGTATGCAATCAACAACTTGTCTTTGCCTCCTGCTCCCCTCATCTTACTACAAAAACCCCGCAAATGAGCCATAGGATTGCCATGCCCTTCATACAAATCGAACTGGGGCATCTTGAATCCCGCTGGTAATTGGACGTCAGGGAAAGGGCATAGATCCTTGTAGGCTACGCTGACCTGGTTGCCTAACCCATGCATGTTCCTAAAGGATTGCTCCAGGCTTTTAAACTTCCGCATCATTTCATCTTGCTATTGGCTCTTAGCTAGCCTTTCAATTTCCGCCGGGTCCTCAAAGTTGGGATTATAGGTATGTGGCTCGGGTGCTTTGAATGTGAATTCAAGGGGGTAATATTGTGTATCGTGAGCCTGAAACAACGGCTCATTAGATGACCTGTGCAATGGGGCTGGTGGAGGCGCCATAAAGACGGGAGCATTTGGTAGAGGAGGGTTTTGATTGGGTGGTGGAACTTGGGGTTCATAGGGATTTCTTCCCTGGTAGTAATGGTGACTTGGGAAGCTGGTCGATGGACCAGTAGGAGGATGTTCCGGAGTCTGAACTGGTGGGAGAGTAGGAGCATTGGGAAGCAACGGTAATGGTTGCCCTATAGCCCAGGCTATGTGCATTTCTGCTATCTGTCGCCTTAACATGTCTACTTCCTCCTTCATTATTTGCATTTCCGTTTTCTCCTCTTCGATGCTTTTTTCCGAACCAGACATGCTTTTCGGAATGGGCCCTTTGGATCTCGTGTGGTAATGGTGATCTGCCAGAACGTCCTAACAAACTAACTGTTTGAAATCTTCTGGATAAATAACAAACTTGTCAGCATTAGAGTTTTGACACATATTGCAATTGCAATGTACCTAGGCAGTTTGACCATTTCTATCATGCCTTTATCTCTTTTATTTTTTTATATTTTTTTTTTGCTTTTTAGTTGTGGTCGAATCTTATGGAGATTGCCTACGTATCATGACCCCGCATAAATCAGACCGTGTGTAGTTCGCGTCAATGAAAGGTCAATAACAATAAACACATTTTTTTTCAAATTTTCAATTTTTTTAAAGATAAAACAAACTTGATTACAAAGTTTAAAAAAAACTGGAATATTCCTTCCCTTTTTGCCAATTTCAACTAGATGGTTATTTCTGCAAACGTGGCCCCTTCTCAATTTCAGTTAAATTTTGAGGTCGGGAAAGATTATTTTATGACACTTTGCAAACTTATCCATTCTTCTACGAAAATAGCCTTTCGACAACTGAAAGATACTCTAAGGCTATCTCGGCGAGAACGGTTTAAAACACTACCAAAGCTGGCTTGGCTTATTCTGACCAAAAATGCAAACGACATTCATTTGATCACTGGCTCTTTTCTTGCTTTTTTTTTTTCAAATAATAATACAAAAACTTATTTTTTTGAAAACACGACCTTTCAACACTTCAGGGACGAAGATTTTACGATTGTGTGGGTCAATGGATCAAAATCTAAAAAATTGACCTAAAGGTGGTTGTTTATACAAAATCGGCTTTCCGGCGTCCCTTTCGGGAACAGTCGGCTGTTTTTTTTTAAAACGGCATCACCGACTTATTTACGACGAAAAATTAATTTCGATATTTTTTGGCTATTTTTGCAAAAGGGAAGGTTGGACCTGATAAAGGTTGCCTACATATCTCACATCCAGTGAGAATCAAACCAGCGTAGTTCGGTTAAATAAAATAAGCTACATTTGTAAATGAAACTCACTTTTATTTATTTAATTTTTTTTAAAAAGAACTAAACCTTTTTTTTTATTTTATTGTAAGAAATAATCACACTTTTTTTTTAAATTAAAAAAAACGTTTTTTTTCTTTTCTTTTTAATTAAAAAAACAAACAATTTTGAAACTAACCATTTTTTTTTATTTTCTTCAATATTAAAAACCCGGTCAGCATGCAAGTCTGAAGCAAATAAATGCATAAAACAAATATGATGCAGCAGGATGGTCTTTTCATTTCAGGTTGCCTGTCCTAAACGGACCCAACCCCTGTGTTGAGTCCCCTAAGTCAAATGCACGTGATGCAAACAAACATCCTACTAGGGATCCGGCATGAGTTTATTGTTCTTCTAGGTTTAAACCCTAGGTTTATTGGTCTAGACCTGGCTTACCCGAGCGGACAACTCGAGCCGAGGAGGAGGCAGCAACCCGGGAATACAGAAGCTTCACCGGTTTTGCAACTTATCCAAACCTCGTTCTAAAGTGGGAATTAGACACTATACAGAAAAGAAGTCACACGAAGTGCACCCTTCTTCATGATTTAGAAGACTCACGGAGGAGATTGGTTTCGGCACAATTTATATGTATACAGTTCAAAAAATATCAAAGCGATAAAAAATATCACTTTGCACATTTAAACCCAAGATAATAATAAACCAAATACAACAATTATTCAAAGCTCGAGTTCCTAAACCCTGATCCAATGGTTCTGGGTTCATCATCTTGTTGGAAAAGGTGTCTAGATTGGCTTTACTCGAGCGGACAACTCGAGCTGAGGAGTGTCAGTGCACCGGTAGCATGGCTTTCCGGCTTAGTTGACAATACTCCCCGCCAAACATGTGTACTAAAAATCCTTCACCGGGTGCCAAACACCACATCTATCTTGAGAAAACGGGCTATGTCCAGCAAATACCGGATATTATATTTTAAAGAGACTCAGAAGAGAAAAATGGGTATCGGCACAATTTATATACAATTCACAAAATATCAAAGCGGTAAAAGCAACATTTAGCACATTAAATACAAATATATAATAAAATCAGATAGTATATAAGCCAAATATAACAATTATTCAAAGCTCGAATTCTAAACCCTGAACCAGTGGTTCTGGGTTACCATCCCCAGCAGAGTCGCCAGAGCTGTCACATCTCCTTTTGGCGCTGCCCGCGAGGGCGCATGGGAGTTTTTCCAATTAAAGGACAATCAAAACGGGATTTATTTATTCAATTCAGAGTCGCCACTTGGGAGATTTAAGGTGTCCCAAGTCACCGGTTGAATCCCGAATCGAGGAAAAGAATGACTACGTTTAACAGTTTGCGAACCAGAAATCTAGATAAGAAATTCTATTAACTCGGGAGAAGGTGTTAGGCATTCCCGAGTTCCGTGGTTCTAGCACGGTCGCTCAACTGTCATATTCGGCTTATTTATCTGATTTATACTATGCTTTTACTTATATGCAAAATTTAACTTTTAACCGCTTTTAATATTTATTATTTACGAAAGGGAACGTCGCCTAAAAATATGTTTTCGGATCACGTCACATGAAATGCACCCGGATCCTCGATATATTTTTATTTGATGTTTTCGGATTTGGAATTGGGTTGTATGAAATACACACCCGAATTTAAGAATGTAATTTTAAATATCGCGCCTAAAGCGACTATCAGATTGTTTTTTTTTATTTTTTTATTTTTAAATACGAAATTTCTTAACTAGTATTAAAAGAAACTAATTAGAACGGGATTATAGCTTGCATTGCAATATATTACAAAAAAACTAATAAAATTATTTATTAAAAATTATTTAAAACTAAGTTCATCTTAAAATAATCCTAAATTAACTGCAATTTTTTTGTTATTTAATTTATTTTCTAAATAATAAAGAGAAAATCCTAATTGATTACATGCTCAAAGTGTGACATATTATTTGCTATATTAAGACGAATGTTTAATAGAAGTGAACATCGCCAAAATTGAAATTGAAAGTAAAATACAAAATCGACAAATAATATATACGAATTAAACCCATCATCCTACAACTAGTTTAAACTCATATTATTATGTGACTTGAACCATTGGAATTAACTATTTACAACTATTAAAAAAACTATAATTACCCTTAATTACTTGTACTTATTTGAAAATTTGTTAAACTTAAAAGCTATCTTGTATTATTTATACTTAAACCGTGCCTTAAATGCCTAATTCGCGAAAAATAATTCAAATTCATATTTTTACTAAATTTAGCTACATATTTGAAATTAGCATATTAAGGACAATACTAAAGAAAATAATTATAGCTAATGAACTAAACAATTTTAACTAATCCGATTAATTAAAGAGTAACTTATTCTTATTTCAATTATTAAACAACTTGGACAATAACAAACATGTTTATGCCTATACAATCTAATAACCATATTGAAGTAAATTATTATTACTACAAAAAAGCCTAATTATTCAAAGTGATAGAAATTTACAAAATAGTAATACGTAAAATAACTTAAACACAATCAGTAAAAGAAAACAAGGAAAAAGCTAATTAAAATTTCAAAACTTCCATTCTTCATGTGTATTTATTTTTTAATTTTAACACAATCGGTCATGTACCTGATATGGGAAAAATAGAAGAATATAGGACTGATCAACACAACAATAGAGACAATGCAGCAACGGCGGTGGAAAGAGAACAACCCAGCAACATAATTTAATAAAACGAGTAACCAAAAGATGAATTTGAGAATATAACTTTGCTAATTAAAATTGAAACTCTTTTTTTTTTCACTCTAAAATATTCATTTGTTTTTTTTATATATTTTTTATTTTTCTTTTCTTTTCCCGTCTCTCTTAACTCTTTTTCTTTTCTTTTCCTCCTCTTCCTCTCAATATTTTTGAACCCCCCCCCTTTCTTCCTAAATTTCTCTTTTATTTATAGCAAACAATTTCGAAATTTTCAAAATTTTTTTATTTTATATTTTATATTTTTTTATTTTATTATCTTTTTTTAATTAAAAGAAATCCCACTTACAAAATGCTTTTATTATTTTATAAAACGAAATCCCACCTTTATTTACTTTTATTTTTTAAAACACAACTTTAATTACTTTTATATTTTTAATTGTCCACTTTCTTTTATTTATTTAAAAGAAAATGCCACATTCTTTTTTTTCTTTAAAAAATAACTTTCTTTTACTTTTGATTTTTTAAATTTTCAGCCACTTTTGACTTTTATTTTTAATTCCAACTTTCATTTTCAATTATTTAAAACCAACCGAAAATTTTAAAAAAAAAACAATAAATTATTTTTCTAAATAAATAAATAAATAAATAAAATTAATAATAATAGCAATAATATTAATAGTAATAATTTACTTTTTATAATTATATTTTAATCTTATATATATAAAAAAAATGAAACAAAAGCTAAAATACATAGAGTCAAAAATTTAAATACGGTCAAACATTTTTTGTGATTTTGTTTCGTAAAACAAACTTAATTACTCTTAATTCTAAACTTGAATTTTATATGCAAATGCAACATATTTTTGTATTTTATATTAATTTAAATAAATAAACATGCACACACAAACGCAAACAATAAGAGAAAAATAACATAAAATCCACAAATATTGCAAACAACACAGAACTCTTTTATTTTGAATTTTTTGGGATCATATAGGGAAAAAATCACGTGCTCACAACAAAGATTCAAGAGAAGGCAAAGTGGGAACCAATTAGGACGGGCCATATAAGATCACGGCAGCAGCAAACAAGGGGTCTTTTCAACAGAAAGTATAGAGGGAGAACCACTACAAAATAATTGGAACGTCACCCATCTCAAATACTTCAACTTTTAAAAACAAACGCCCTCCGTGTCTTACTCTTTTTCCCTTACCCAAGTGTTGTCCCAATTGGGTTTTCTCGGAGAGGTTTTTAACGAGGCAACAAAGGGGACGTCTCGAAGTTCAAGTATAGTTCATCGCCCCACCTGCCGGCTACTTCTCCAAGTCGTACGATGAAGGGACTGGATATATGAAAACCTCTCTAATATATATATGAAATATAAGAACACTTGTAATGTTCTCGAATGAATTAAATAAAGCAGCATTTTTTACTCTCCACCAAGATACTCTCCAACGAATGAAATAAAGCAGCATTTTTTACTCTCTACCAAGATATTCTCCAGTGAATGAAACAAAAGCAGAATTGTTTACTTTCCACCAAGATATTCTCCAATGAATGAAATAAACCAGCATTTTTACTCACCACCAAGTCTCTGCACTCCACATTCGACCTTGCTCGAAATATCACACATTCCACCTCGTTCAAATTATTTCACATTCGACCTCGCTTGAATCATTTTTCATTCGACCTCACTCGAATTATCACACATTTGACCTTGTTCGAATTTATTTTACATTCAACCTCGCTCGGATCATTTTTCATTCGACCTCGCTCGAATTATCACACATTCGACCTTGCTCAAAATATTACACATTTGACCTCTTTCGAATTGCTTTACACTCGACCTCACTCGAATCGTTTTTCATTTGACTTCGTCCGAATTATCACACATTCGACCTCGCTCGAATTAATTTAATATCTACGATCGAATATGCCAAAACACTACACACAAGCGACTGAAAAAGTCAGGGACTTTACCAATATCAAACAAAAAATAACGACAATCCGGGAACACATAGCAAAAAGGTAATCATTCCATTACAATTGTCATATTATAATACTTTTACAAAGGGCCCAGCGACGCCCTCACAAAAATAGCAATACAAAACAAAATAAGTACAACGGCTTTACGTCGGGTCATCCCCATCGGCGTACTCCTCATTATACTAAGAATTAGAGGTGAGCATGTCTGCATCATGATAACATCATCCCCTCCACGTGTACCGGGGGCATAACCACAAGTTTCGCGGGCTGCACGTGCTTTAACATAGACACCCTCGAGTTCTACCTCGAAAACTCTCCCGTCAGCCTTCAAGGACTTGTACACATCAAGCTGAGCCTCGGCGTAAACCCATATCTCGTACAACTCCCATGGCACGACGGGGTCAATAGAAGTATGAGACGTAGGTGGCTGCGATTGTCGTCGCACTTCCCGGCCTTCAAAGCAACAACTTGCTCATTCAATCCAAATAACTTCGCCTCCAGATCTTGGATCCGCTCTTCCAACCTCGCCACCTTGAGCACCGACATCTCCACCTCATTATCCCACTCAGACCTACAAACATAGAGGGCATCATTTAAGGCCGCTGCTTCAAACAAGGAGGCCATTCTACCTTTTTCGGCATGGCTCAATTCCTCTACCTTGATGCCCAACTCGCCTCTCAGAGCGACATCCTCCATTTACCACCGCCCAAGATCAACAGCTAAGGAAGCCACCTGCGCTTGAGGTCGGCATTCTAGGTCGTCACCCCCTGCTCACATCGAGCTCATCGTCCTTGGCCTTAAGAGCCACCTCAAGTTCGTTGTATCAACATATGGCTTTCATTAGTCATCATCCCGCTCCTTCAGCTCCTCAACTTTCCTCACCAACTCCTCCTCTTTCTATTTGAGCCCGTCATGAAACAGCTGAAACTCGCTATCTTGGTTAAAGACGTCGATCAGCATTCGCTGCTTGGTACGGTACTCTTTGTACTTGTAGGTCACCTTCTTAAAACTAGCCGTCCTCCGCTCCTCCTATCGAACACGCTGGATCCCCATGATAAAAGTATGGTATGCGAAAGAAAGAAGTTAGCATAAGCAGATTACGCAAGCAAGACAAATCCTAAACAAAAAAAAAGAGGCACTTACTCGCAAAGCCATGCCGGAGATACTTAGTGATAGCTCTAAATCTCTCATTGTCTGTAGCGTCGTGTTTTCAGAAGTCGCGCACAAGGAGGCAAAGGATGGCACCGCCCGCTCAAAGTTAGCCAAAAGGTCATAACCCACGGGAATGATTATTTGTCGGTTAGGACACTCGATTCTCACTTCCACGTGAGTGTTCCTATTCAAGAAGGCCCGTATCTCTTCGAGGTCGATATCTAAACCAGAGTCTTCATCTCCCGTAGGTACCGCTCCATCTCCTCCACCGCCAATGACGCACCACCTTCTATGGTCAGTGTAGGATCCCTCCCTTCATGTACCTCCTCGGCCCTAGAAGACCTCCCCTCCATAATAGCATCTACCATAAAGACGGCCCCTAAGCCTGGCACACGTGTAGGCACTGCTTCCTGAGCAATGATTTTCTTCAGTACAATACCAGTGATGATGGACTTCTCAAGTTCCACTCTTTGCCTCTTTCTCGACGGCGACTCCTCTCCATTAGATGACTCGTCTATGAGATGGTAGATAGGCCGGGAAGAGATCTCATCTCGTTCAGCAACACTCTGAGGGGGGATCCCTTGTTGACACAGCTTACGACCTCCACGGACGGACTCAGCCAAAGTGAATTGCATCCCTGCCGATGCAATAGCATAGCGGAATGTCGGCACTGGAGATTTCTTTTTGGAAGCCTGTCGACCTGGCACCATAAGGAAGTCTTATCAACAAATAATAGCAAATAACAAAAGGGCGAAGAAAAACTAACACTTACTAGACGGGACCTTCGGTCTAAAGTGTTTGTAGAAAATTTCCCAATCATGAATACCAGCCTTGTGAGGCAACACGCAAGCCACCCAATCTTCAATACCGAAGACAGGGGAGGGTGCATGCCTCTCAGCTAAAAAAATAAAGAAGTAATAAATGAGCGGAAAGAAAAAGGATGAAAAGAAGAGAACGAGCGTATGCCAAAAACACTTACGATTATGGTTCCACTGCTCGGGAAACCAAGTCGGGTCGGACACCAAGTGCTTGATTTTGGTAAATAAGTACTTGCGCCAAAACTTCCAATTCGTTGTGTTGTCCATTCTGACTATCAGCCTTCTGGTCGCATGATGTCGCAGGTGTATCATAGTACCTCTGTAAAGACTTGATGAAAATAAGTGCAATAGATGGCGAACATTAACCTTACAACCAGCCAATTCCAGATACTTCGTCAGTTGTAAAAGCGTGATTTTTGACCCTCCCCGAGATTTTTATATTTTTCAGCGTAAAATATTTAGTTTAGTTTTAATATAGCTATTTTAACTAAATTTGACTCTTTTACTTTATTTTTACCTTAAAATGAAAAATAACAAAATATAGCTTTATTAATGTTTCGTAGTCATTTTTAAACTTGAAAAATACAAAAAATAGTACTTTATATTTTTATCTTTTTATAAAAACGAAAATAATAAAAAAATAGTTTCATTAACATTTTGTAGTTACTTTAATTTTGGAAAATATAAAAAATAATTTTTGTTTTAATTATTAGTCTTACAGTTATTTTGCTTACGTAGTGATTAATTAATAACATCGTGTTCTCATTCTCGGTTCCGGGTAAAGAATAACATTCGGGTTCAAACTACCCGGTTTTATAATTTTTCGACCTAGCCCATAATAATCCGAGTCCACCACACATGTGGGGGACACGGACAAAACCAACCCATACCCACACATACACACACTAGGGGGACAATAGGTAATGGGGGATGGGAATAAATTAGAAAATGACAAAAAAAGTAAAAAAACAAAAGAAAAAGACAAAAACAATATGGGACTAAAAATTAAAAAAAAATAATATACAATAAGAGGTACTATACATCTTCTTTAAAGGGTAGAAGAGGTTCACGGTTAGAGCAGGAGGGGAAGGGATTTGAAAACAAAAAGAAGAGAAAAATTGAAAAGAAAAAAAAAAGAGGCAAAAATAGAAAGAAGAGAGAACAGACATATGCATAAAGGGCTGCATTTTGAAGAGAAGAATGGACATTTTTTACGCATAGGAGAAGGAAGCAAAATTAGTTTTGAGTAGGAGGGGTAACTGGAGGAGAATATATAAATATATACACACTGTGCATTCATCTTCCAAACGGAGAAGACAAACCAGCACGTCGTCGAGCATCCCGTCGACCACCTCGACGCCATAGTTGCCGGCAGCGTCGTCGAGTGACGACCTACCACCCAAGCGAACCAGTGTTCACTGCTGCTGCGCTCACTCCTCCATAACAGCCGACGACCAACCACCCAAGCGAACCGCCTGCTGTTTCTCCGAGTTCGTCGAGGTTCCGCGTCGAATTGTTTTGTTCTTGGTTTCAGTTTGGTTCGAGTTCTGTCCGGAGAGGTCGAAGTTCGAGATCATCATAAAAGGTTCATTTTCTCGTTGTGCACGTTGAAAATATGCAGAAATAAAGGTGCATGTTCTTTTTTGATATTGTTCTTCTCGCTAATATTTTGAATCGTTTCGCATTTGATTTAGTTTCGTATGATTCGGACGATTTTGTAAATATATGATTCTGTTGAACATGTAATTTCGCAATTAATGGTGGTCTTGTAGTGTCGAAGTTAGCTAATGAAAATAACTAATTCTTCATATGCTCGCCAACTAGTTATGCTTCCGTTGTTTATGTAATTGTTTGCCATAGTCTTGAATTTGCTCACTTAGTTAACTAATCGTATGTTTACTTAAATTGGTTATATTTGAGTAGGATTTTGTCACATTGTAGAAATTGGTGCGTTATTATTCAACTGAACGACGTAATTAGATTAAAGGAATCGGGGGTGCATTTCATGTGACCCGACTCTAATTTTGAACAAGATTAAATAAAGCGTGTCAGGAACCACAGGTGCATTTCATGTAGTGTGGCTTGCAACATGTTTTAAATAATTTTGAATCAACTCCTAAATAAATATAGCGGGATGTAATTCGCTTTAAATTAGAATTAGAGGTGTGCCTCGCCTAACAAAATTATACAAATCGCGGGGCCCTCATAAATGTATATATAAAATATTTAGATTTCGAGATGTGCCGTTTCTTAGCGAATTTCCTGGCCTTCTCAAAAATGTAAATAAGTAATCGCTCTAGGCACGTATTTTAATAATTTTACCTTCTTAAATACGGATGTGCATTTCATGCGGCCCAAATCCAAATCCCAAAATGTTGAATAAGAATGTGTCGAGGATCCGGGTGCATTTCATGTGACGTGATTCGAAACATATTTTAGGCAACATTCTTTTTCGTAAATAATAATAATAACAATAAAAGCGGTAAAGGGATATTAATTTGCATTAAGTATATAACTGTAAAAATCAGATAAATAAGCCGAATATGACAGTTAAGCGACCGTGCTAGAACCACGGAATTCGGGAATGCCTAACACCTTCTCCCGGGTTAACAGAATTCCTTATCCGGGTTTCTGGTTCGCGGACCGTAAATAGAGTCAAACATTTCCTCAATTCGGGTTTCAAACCGGTGACTTGGGACACCATATATCTCCCAAGTGGCGACTCCGAATCTCTCAATAAATGAACCTCGTTTTGATTGTCCTTTAATTGGAAAAACTCTCTTTATATCTTGCGCCCACGCGGGTTTGCGGAAAAAGGAGGTGTGACAGCTCTGGCGACTCTGCTGGGGAGGATAAAACCCAGAACCACTGGTTCAGGGTTTAAGAATTCGAGCTTGGAATAATTGTTGTATTTGGCTTATTTATTATCCGATTTTATTATATGTTTGTATTAATGTGCAAAATGATATTTTTATCGCTTTGATATTTTTTGAACTGTACATATAAATTATGCCGAAACCAATCTCCTCTCTGAGTCTTCTAAATCATGAAGAAGGGTGCACTTCGTGTGACTTCTTTTCCGTATAGTGTCTAATTCCCACCTTAGAACGAGGTTTGGATAAGTTGCAAAACCGGTGAAGCTTCTGTATTCCCGGGTTGCTGCCTCCTCCTCGGCTCGAGTTGTCCGCTCGGGTAAGCCAAGTCTAGAACAATAAACCCAGGTTTTTAAACCTAGAATAACAAAGCTTCTGCCGGATCCCTAGTAGGAACGTTCCTGCGAACCAGAAATCTAGGAATCGTTCCTACTAGGGATCCGGCATGAAGCTTTGTTATTCTAGGTTTAAAAACCTGGGTTTATTGTTCTAGACTTGGCTTACCCGAAGCGGACAACTCGAGCCGAGGAGGAGGCAGCAACCCGGGAATACAGAAGCTTCACCGGTTTTGCAACTTATCCAAACCTCGTTCTAAGGTGGGAATTAGACACTATACGGAAAAGAAGTCACACGAAGTGCACCCTTCTTCATGATTTAGAAGACTCAGAGAGGAGATTGGTTTCGGCACAATTTATATGTACAGTTCAAAAAAAAATATCAAAGCGATAAAAATATCATTTTGCACATTAATACAAACATATAATTGTCACGACCCGGATTTTCCCCCAACATCGGGATCGTGATGGCGCCTACTCGTGGTAGCTAGGCAAGCCACTGTATTCATACTATCCTGTTTTTAATAAAATTTTAATTAAATAAATGCGGAATAACAAATCACACGGTGAAAATCATACTGAAATCCTCTACCCAAGACGTGGAGTCACCAACTCACAAACTACTATGGAATACTACACATAAAAGTCTGAAAGAAATATAACATAATTCTGTTTGTCTCGGAACAATGAGACTACAGCTATTAACATAAATAAAGAAAGAGACGCCGGGCCTGCGGACGTCTGCAAGCTACCTCGGTCTCAAATGTGATCAACTCCCACGCAATCTATTTACCGCTGCTGCTGCTCCTGATCGTAACCTGGACCTGTGCAAAAACGCACAGAAGTGTAGCATCAGCACAACCGACCCCATGTGCTGGTAAGTGCCTGGCCTATCCCGGCGAAGTAGTGACAAGCCTAGGACCAGACACCCACATAAACCTGTGCAATTCAATATATATATATGTGTACCACAAAATAACAAGAAATAATCAAGTATTAACACAATAAGGAATATCTTAAAGAATTCAACAATTAACCACAGTTAATAATTTCACAAGGAAAAACAAGGTATAATGGAAACACAAGTAATATCAAGTCAAGAAATGGCAAACAATTGCACGGCATCACCCAAATAAAATATAATGGAAAAACAAGTAATATCAAGTCAAGGAATAGCAAACAATTGCACGGCATCACCCTTCGTGCTTTTACTCTCATCCTCACCAAATAAACAAATAAAGTACACGGCATCACCCTTCGTGCTTTTACTCTCATCCTCACATCCATAGTACGGCATGATCCTTCATACATGGTTCAATAACAGGGCACGGCATGATCCTTCGTGCATAATCAATAAATGAACATGGCACGGCATTAACCTTCGTGCATAAATAAATAAACATGGCACGGCATCACCCTTCGTGCATTATCACTCTTCCTCACCCAAATAACAATCACAGTTAAGGGCAGAGAAAGAAACAACAATTCATAAATCGTCCCATCAAGGGCAATCAATAATTATCTTCACAACAAGTCCCAACAAGGGAGAACAATAACGATTCACCTATAATATATCTCAAAATATCATTTTCCAATGACTCACGGTCATACTAGACGCCAGTGTATGGATGCTCGTCACCACAACCCATACACCGCACTCGATCACATAACACATAACACATAATCCTATTCCCTCAAGCTAGGATAGAACAAACACTTACCTCGAAAGTTTACGAACGATTCAATCCGTAGCAATGCCTTTTCCTTTTGAATTTGACTCCAATCCAATTGTATCTATACACAATTGATTTAATATCATCAATTCTACTTAACAAACTAGTTCATATTGCTAAATATGGTTTTTTTACAACATCCTGCCCGGAATAGTAAAAACCGACCCCGGGCCCACATAATCGAAACTCAAGTTTCGAACCAAAATAAGTTCACCCAATCTTCCATGAGTTCAAATATACAATTTGTTCTTAAGTTCGACTCCAAAACGAGGTCTAAATCGCAAATTCTTTGAAAGCCCTAACTATACCCATTTCTCAAATTTTCAACCAATTTATACATGTTTAAGCCTAAGGATTTGATTGATGTTGATGAAAAATGAAGAAAACGAGTTAACAATACTTACCCAATGAACTTTGATGAAGAAATGACTCAAAAATCGCCTAAAATGCTGTGGAGAAGAGAGTTGAACAAAAATGGGATTTTTATCCCGTTTCTGTTCTGTTTTCTGTCTTAAATTCACTGGGCGAAAATTTACTCTATGCGATCGCAGGGCCTGTGATGCGATCGCATAGAAGAAAATAAGGAGACAACAAAATTGCTCTATGCGATCGCGGAGGACAAATGCGATCGCATAGCAGAAAATGGATGAACTGAAATTACTCTATGCAATCGCAGGGAATGGTACGCGATCGCATAGAAGGAAATTCTGGGCCTCAGTCTTACTCTATGCGATCGCGAGGAATAGTATGCGATCGCATAGGATGAAAAGTGGAAGCTATGCGATCGCATGGGCTCTATTGCGATCGCACAGAAGGATTTTTGGGACCTCTAATCTTTGCTCTATGCGATCGCAGCCTCACCTATGCGATCGCATAGAAGAAAATCTCTGTGCAAAAATTGCAGAGTTTCTGCTGCAATTTCAAGTTCAAAACCATCCCGTTACCTATCCGAAACTCACCCGAGCCCTCGAGGATTCAAACCAAATATGCACACTAACTCAAAAACATCATACGAACTTGCTCGCGCGATCAAATCACCAAAATAACATCAAAATCAAGGAATTTAGCCTTAAATCTCAAGAATTCTTTCAAAATTTCATAACTTCCAAACTTTCCAATTTAAGGCCGAAACACGTCAAACGACGTCCGTTTCCAACCAAACTTTACAGGAAGCGCTTAACCAATATATATGACCTGTACCGGGCGTCGGAACCAAAATACGAGCCCGATACCAGTACTTTTTAATAAAAAATCATTTTCATTTTCCTTAAACATTTTCAGAAAACAATTTAACAGAAAAATTCTTTTACTGGGGTTCTAGACCTCGGATTTCAATTCCGGACATATGCCCAAGTTCCATATTTTTCTACGGATTTTCCTGAAATAGTCAAATCACGGATCCGGGTCCGTTTACCAAAAATGTTGACCAAAGTCAACCATATCAATATTAATATCAAAATTCTTCTACTTTTTCACATATTTCACATATTTCAACATAATTATTTTTCAGCTTTGTGCCCGGACTGTGCACGCAAATCGAGGCAACATAGAATGAGGTTTTCAAGGCCTCCGAAGCTCGAAATTATTAATAAAATAAGTGATGACCCTTTGGGTCGTCACAATCTCCACCTCTAAAACAACCGTTCGTCCTCGAACGGACAAAAGAAAGAAGTACCGAGTCAGGAAACAAGTGTGGGTAACGGCTCCGCATATCAGACTCGGACTCCCAGGTCGATGCCTCAGGAGGCTGACCTCTCCACTGAACACGCACAGAAGGATAACTCTTCGACCTCAACTGTCGAACCTGCCGGTCTAGAATGGCTACCGGCTCCTCCTCGTAAGATAGATCATTGTCCAATTGGACAATACTAAAGTCTAACACATGTGTGGGATCGCCGTGGTATCTCCGAAGCATAGATACATGAAAAACTGGATGCACAGCTGATAAGCTAGGCGACAGAGCTAGTCTGTAAGCCACCCCTCCCACTCGTCTAGAATCTCAAATGGACCAATATACCTAGGGCTGAGCTTGCCCTTCTTCCCAAACCTCATCACGCCCTTCATAGGCGACACTCGGAGCAATACTCGTTCACCAACCATGAAATCTACATCTCGAACCTTACGATCCGCATAAGTCTTCTGCCTGGACTGAGCTGAACGCAATCTCTCCTGAATAGTCTTGACCTTATCCAAGGCCTCCTGAACTAAGTCTGTACCCAACAACCGAGCCTCTCCCGGTTCAAACCATCCTACTGGTGATCGACATCGCCTACCATACAACGCCTCATACGGAGCCATCCGGATGCTAGATTGGTAACTGTTATTGTAGGCGAACTCTGCTAATGGCAGAAACTGGTCCCACGAGCCTCCGAAATCAATAACACAGGCTCGAAGCATGTCCTCTAGAATCTGAATAGTCCTCTCGGACTGGCCATCCGTCTGAGGATGAAATGCTGTACTCAACTGAACCCGAGTGCCTAACTCCTGCTGGACCGCTCTCCAGAACCGCGAGGTAAACTGCGTACCCCGATCAGAGATAATAGATACCGGCACCCCATGGAGACGAACAATCTCCCTAATGTAAACCTCCGCTAACCTCTCCGACGAGTAGGAGACAGATACTGGAATAAAGTGTGCTGATTTGGTCAGCCTATCAACAATGACCCAAATAGCATCAAATTTCCTCCGAGTCAAAGGAAGTCGAGTAACGAAGTCCATAGTGATCCGCTCCCATTTCCACTCGGGAATTTCAATCCTCCGGAACACACCACCAGGTCTCTGGTGCTCATATTTCACCTGCTGACAATTTAGACACCGAGCGACATACGCAACGATATCTTTCTTAATCTCACGAACCGATTGGCTAAGGCCTGGACATCTAGAGCTAATGGTCTCTGATTGACCGGAATATATGCAAGACTACCCATGCGGCATACTTTCTACTCAATGCATCGGCCACCACATTGGCCTTACCTGGGTGATATAAAATAGTAACATCATAGTCTTTTAGCAACTCTAGCCACCTTCTCTGCCTCATATTCAACTCTTTCTGCTTAAACAAATACTGAAGACTCTTATGATCGGTGTATACTTCACATGCTACACCATACAAATAATGCCTCCATATCTTCAATGCGTGAATAATCGCCGCCAATTCTAGATCATGCACCGGATAGTTCTTCTCATGAATCTTCAACTGCCTCGAAGCATAGGCAATAACCTTGCCATCCTGCATTAACACTGCACCAAGCCCAATACGGGAAGCATCACAATAAACAGTATAAGGTCCCGTACCTGTGGGTAAAACCAATACCGGTGTTGTGGTCAAGGTTGTCTTGAGCTTTTGAAAGCTCGCCTCACATTCATCAGACCATTCAAATTGAACACCCTTCTGGGTCAATCTGGTCACTGGGGTTGCAATAGACGAAAATCCTTCTACGAATCGGCGATAATAGCCCGCTAACCCCAAGAAACTCCGAATATCTGCGGCTGATGTCGGTCTAGGCCAGCTCTTGACTGCCTCAATTTTCTTCGGATCAACCTGAATACCTGCTGCCGTCACAATATGACCCAGGAATGCAACCGAACTTAGCCAAAATTCACACTTTGAAAATTTTGCATATAGCTGGCTATCTTTCAGAGTCTGTAAGGCCACTCTAAGATGTTGCGCATGCTCCTTCCTGACTGCAGGAATATATTAATATGGAAACAATGAAGACTACAACGAACAAGTCTAAATAAGGCACGAACACCTCATGCGTATGCACATATCCATGACTCTGAAGTCCGGCCATAAGAGTTGTTCTTAAATTACAACATTGTCAATTAACCCTGTTATCAAATATCTTATTCTACAAATCCCACTTTACTCAGAATGAGGTATCGTGACCTCGTGATTATTTTCCCGAATTAATGCGTCATATTTATCCTTACCTGGTGCTCGTCTCAAGGGCTAAGCTCAACGGTTTCAAAATAGAAATGGCTAAATATGAACATAAACTATACAAGAATTGTCAAATAGTCCTAACGGGCATGACTCTTATTTACGAATGCAATACGAAAATATTAATTTCATAAAAGAAGAATTTTAAACACATAAACTCTTACTACCAGGACCCAGTCCTCATATGATATCCACCGCAGCTTGAAGCTCGGCTTAGAAATATTTCACATTATGCCAAAAATTGGAGGATCTCATCCTCAACTCTGAATCACAGTGCTTGCACATCATATCATCCGAAATTTTTCATTTCCTTTCTTTCTTCCTTTCAATAATTGTCCGTCAAAGATAATCACGACATAAAATAAGCCCTCATACTGATAGGGAGCACAATTAACGATTAAAATTAGTTATCCCGAAAATTATATCAAAACCCACTGTAATAAGTAATATAAAGTCACTCTTAGCCTCATGGATATTTTAGTGACTAACACCTAATAATAGGGATGTCTATCCTCATGTAATATCTCAACGTGAGTATTTCCCTAAGTAGGTTTGATGATTACGATACTCGCTCATGAATGGAGCATGTTAAAAGGACTCGCCTAAATTTTCTTTCAAAAACCAAATTAAATTAAGGGAAAAATTATTCTGTCTATAATAATCTGAATTATACGTGTGATGACCACATTTGGTGTAGTGACCTCCCTCATATCATAAAAATTATATCAATGGCTGGGTCTCCACCTCTAGGATTTTCACCTCCACCTCTAACATCATAACCTCTACACCTGGCTGGCCATGTAGGATAATTATTAACTGCAATGGAGCGTGTAGCCTGAGTGCTTTCCTAAAATTGTATTTCTCCAATATTCCACATTCACAGCAATTCCTTTAAGGATCAGTTAACTTATTGCTCATGGCAATATATATTCTGACACAGTCATTGTGACCTGGTACAACCGTTCAGATCGCACATACCACATATTGCAGAGAATCTCGGGGTGACGTCTTCATAACATTTTCTAAAAATAGAGTTTAGTAGATAGCGTTGCATTGGCCGGCTTGCCCTCTTGGTAATCTTGTCACAAACATTGATGGCCAATTTCCTCTTTTGCTATGTTGGCTTAACACTGTTGAGCTACCCCGTTTGCTCACAAACTCTTCGTTATTCTTCTGGGGCGATTTCTTACCCCATGAAATGAACCAACCTTAAATATGTATAAATTATTTAGAGGACCTTTCTATACCATATATATATAGTCCAATAACTCACCATATTTGTCCTTCACAACTCCAACACATCGACCGGACGTCAAGGTCCGTTGAAACCCAACACGATTTATTAGGTGATCTCCTGATATAATTGCATCTTCCGTTGGGACCATAACTGATGTGGTAAATACATTATCTTCCAACTATTTCTGTGTGCCTTCTGTAGCACAGTAAAATGAACTCCTCGCATTCGACTATTCCCACGTTCTGTAATTCCTCATAAGAACTGTCAAGCACAATCTCGTGGGTTCTCAAAAGATGCACCGCTGAAGGTGGTAGCGAAGACTTTGGTGAAACCTATCCGTCCTCCGTAAAACTTTTGAAGGCATAGTTGATCTATCACCAGCCTGTGCCATTGTTCGGCTGGATAAGCGGGACGTGACTACGCCATTCGTGGGAAGACAAGAGTGGAAATTTAACTTAACACTTTGAAGAACAAATTCGCACGATAAGAAAGAACAAATGAGAGACTCTTTCCTAACTCAATAGACTCTGGAGGACAAGTACATACGTCTCCGTACCTACCTCTCAAACTCTACTAAGCTTGTTCGTGAGTGGTGAGACCTATGTAACCTAGAGCTCTGATACCAACTTGTCACGACCCGGATTTTCCCCCAACATCGGGATCGTGATGGCGCCTACTTGTGGTAGCTAGGCAAGCCACTGTATTCATACTATCCTGTTTTTAACAAAATTTTAATTAAATAAATGCGGAATAACAAATCACACGGTGAAAATCATACTGAAATCCTCTACCCAAGACGTGGAGTCACCAACTCACAAACTACTATGGAATACTACACATAAAAGTCTGAAAGAAATATAACATAATTCTGTTTGTCTCGGAACAATGAGACTACAGCTATTAACATAAATAAAGAAAGAGACGCCGGGCCTGCGGACGTCTGCAAGCTACCTCGGTCTCAAATATGATCAACTCCCACGCAATCTATTTACTGCTGCTGCTGCTCCTGATCGTAACCTGGAACCTGTGCAAAAACGCACAGAAGTGTAGCATCAGCACAACCGACCCCATGTGCTGGTAAGTGCCTGGCCTATCCCGGCGAAGTAGTGACAAGCCTAGGACCAGACACCCACATAACCCCGTGCAATTCAATATATATATATGTGTACCACAAAATAACAAGAAATAATCAAGTATTAACACAATAAGGAATATCTTAAAGAATTCAACAATTAATCACAGTTAATAATTTCACAAGGAAAAACAAGGTATAATGGAAACACAAGTAATATCAAGTCAAGAAATGGCAAACAATTGCACGGCATCACCCAAATAAAATATAATGGAAAAACAAGTAATATCAAGTCAAGGAATAGCAAACAATTGCACGGCATCACCCTTCGTGCTTTTACTCTCATCCTCACCAAATAAACAAATAAAGTACACGGCATCACCCTTCGTGCTTTTACTCTCATCCTCACATCCATAGTACGGCATGATCCTTCGTACATGGTTCAATAACAGAGCACGGCATGATCCTTCGTGCATAATCAATAAATAAACATGGCACGGCATTAACCTTCGTGCATAAATAAATAAACATGGCACGGCATCACCCTTCGTGCATTATCACTCTTCCTCACCCAAATAACAATCACGGTTAAGGGCAGAGAAAGAAACAACAATTCATAAATCGTCCCATCAAGGGCAATCAATAATTATCTTCACAACAAGTCCCAACAAGGGAGAACAATAACGATTCACCTGTAATATATCTCAAAATATCATTTTCCAATGACTCACGGTCATACTAGACGCCAGTGTATGGATGCTCGTCACCACAGCCCATACACCGCAATCGATCACATAACACATAACACATAATCCTATTCCCTCAAGCTAGGATAGAACAAACACTTACCTCGAAAGTTTACGAACGATTCAATCCGTAGCAATGCCTTTTCCTTTTGAATTTGACTCCAATCCAATTGTATCTATACACAATTGATTTAATATCATCAATTCTACTTAACAAACTAGTTCATATTGCTAAATATGGTTTTTTTACAACATCCTGCCCGGAATAGTAAAAACCGACCCCGGGCCCACATAATCGAAACTCAAGTTTCGAACCAAAATAAGTTCACTCAATCTTCCATGAGTTCAAATATACAATTTGTTCTTAAGTTCGACTCCAAAACGAGGTCTAAATTGCAAATTCTTTGAAAGCCCTAACTATACCCATTTCTCAAATTTTCAACCAATTTATACATGTTTAAGCCTAAGGATTTGATTGATGTTGATGAAAAATGAAGAAAACGAGTTAACAATACTTACCCAATGAACTTTGATGAAGAAATGCCTCAAAAATCGCCTAAAATGCTGTGGAGAAGAGAGTTGAACATAAATGGGATTTTTATCCCGTTTCTGTTCTGTTTTCTGTCTTAAATTCACCTGGGCGAAAATTTACTCTATGCGATCGCAGGGCCTGTGATGCGATCGCATAGAAGAAAATAAGGAGACAACAAAATTGCTCTATGCGATCGCGGAGGACAAATGCGATCGCATAGCAGGAAATGGATGAACTGAAATTACTCTATGCGATCGCAGGGAATGGTACGCGATCGCATAGAAGGAAATTCTGGGCCTCAGTTTTACTCTATGCGATCGCGAGGAATAGTATGCGATCGCATAGGATGAAAAGTGGAAGCTATGCGATCGCATGGGCTCTATTGCGATCGCACAGAAGGATTTTTGGGACCTCTAATCTTTGCTCTATGCGATCGCAGCCTCACCTATGCGATCGCATAGAAGAAAATCTCTGTGCAAAAAATGCAGAGTTTCTGCTGCAATTTCAAGTTCAAAACCATCCCGTTACCTATCCGAAACTCACCCGAGCCCTCGGGGATTCAAACCAAATATGCACACTAACTCAAAAACATCATACGAACTTGCTCGCGCGATCAAATCACCAAAATAACATCAAAATCAAGGAATTTAGCCTTAAATCTCAAGAATTCTTTCAAAATTTCATAACTTCCAAACTTTCCAATTTAAGGCCGAAACACGTCAAACGACGTCCGTTTCCAACCAAACTTTACAGGAAGCGCTTAACCAATATATATGACCTGTACCGGGCGTCGGAACCAAAATACGAGCCCGATACCAGTACTTTTTAATAAAAAATCATTTTCATTTTCCATAAACATTTTCAGAAAACAATTTAACAGAAAAATTCTTTTACTGGGGTTCTAGACCTCGGATTTCAATTCCGGACATATGCCCAAGTTCCATATTTTTCTACGGATTTTCTGAAATAGTCAAATCACGGATCCGGTCCGTTTACCAAAAATGTTGACCAAAGTCAACCATATCAATATTAATATCAAAATTCTTCTACTTTTTCACATATTTCACATATTTCAACATAATTATTTTTCAGCTTTGTGCCCGAACTGTGCACGCAAATCGAGGCAACATAGAATGAGGTTTTCAAGGCCTCCGAAGCTCGAAATTATTAATAAAATAAGTGATGACCCTTTGGGTCGTCACAATAATAAAATCAGATAATAAATAAGCCAAATACAACAATTATTCCAAGCTCGAATTCTTAAACCCTGAACCAGTGGTTCTGGGTTTATCCTCCCCAGCAGAGTCGCCAGAGCTGTCACACCTCCTTTTTCCGCAAACCCGCGTGGGCGCAAGATATAAAGAGAGTTTTCCAATTAAAGGACAATCAAAACGGGGTTCATTTATTGAGAGATTCGGAGTCGCCACTTGGGAGATTTATGGTGTCCCAAGTCACCGGTTTGAAACCCGAATTGAGGAAATGTTTGACTCTATTTACGATCCGCGAACCAGAAACCCGGATAAGGAATTCTGTTAACCCGGGAGAAGGTGTTAGGCATTCCCGAATTCCGTGGTTCTAGCACGGTCGCTTAACTGTCATATTCGGCTTATTTATCCTGATTTTTACAGTTATATACTTAATGCAAATTAATATCCCTTTACCGCTTTTATTGTTATTTTTATTATTTACGAAAAAGAATGTTGCCTAAAAATATGTTTCGAATCACGTCACATGAAATGCACCCGGATCCTCGACACATTCTTATTCAACATTTTGGGATTTGGATTTGGGCCGCATGAAATGCACACCCATATTTACGAAGGTAAAATTATTAAAATACGTGCCTAGAGCGATTACTTATTTACATTTTTGAGAAGGCCATTGTGAGCACGTGATTTTTGCCCTATATGAGAATTACTCCCAAAAATTTAAAATAAAAGAGTTTTGTGTTGTTTGCAATTGTTGTGAATTTAGTGTCATTTTTAAAAATAATGACAATATATATATATATATATATATATATATATATATATATATATATATATATATATATATATATATATCGCATTTGCATTTAGGATTATATATATACATGGCATGGTCAGCGGAATCAGCCAGCAAATACCCAGATAAGTTCTGTCATCTCTCCAAAATACCCTTACCTTTCTTTCATTTTTCTGCATTTCATTGTTTACCTTTTTGAGAGCTAACTACCAGCTCCTGATAACGGAAGTTGAAATAACACTGGATCAGAAAGGATGGAAGATTGGGGAAAGAAATAAAGAAGCTTGGCAAACATGGCCAAAGGAAAAGAAAACAAAACAAAAATGGAGAAATGAGAAAAATAAAAAAAAAGAGTCTGCAAGGGACGAGAAGTCAAAAGCCATGCAACATGAAAAAGCAAAAACAAAGGAAGCAATAAGAAGTGGGGACGGCAGATGCCAGTTGCCAGCAGTTTATATCTAATAAATTTTGTTTCATGCAGGAACAAACTGTCACTAATCACTTTAAAGTGAACGTGACCAATGTGGAAAATTTAAAATACCAAAAAGAGAAAGTCTGCCGAATAAGTGGAGAAAATTCACAGGCAAGAGATAAGTTGGTAAGAAAAAAAAAAAGAAAATACCAAAAAGAGGAAGGTAACATCTTTTAAAATCGGCTCCCCAGTCCTCAGGCTGAGGGAATACTTTTCTGCATTCGCATTGCACGTTTAATTTCCGTTAGGCGCCCACCTTCTAATACGGGAATATTTTCTCTGCATTCGCATTGCACGTTTAATTTCCGTTAGGTGCCCACCTTCTAATACGGGAATATTTTCTCGCATTTCGCATTGCACGTTTAATTTCGGCTAGGCGCCCACCTTCAAATACGGGAATATTTTCTCGCATTCGCATTGCACGTTTCAATTCGTTAGGCGCCCACCTTCTAATACGGGAATATTTTCTCCATCGCATTGCACGTTTCAATTCTGTTAGGCGCCCACCTTCAAATACGGGAATACTTTTCTGCATTCGCATTGCACGTTTCAATTCCGTTAGGCGCCCACCTTCAAATACGGGAATACTTTTCTCGCATTTCGCATCGCACGTTTAAATTTCGTTAGGCGCCCACCTTCAAATACGGGAATATTTTCTCGCATCGCATTGCACGTTTAATTTCGGCTAGGCGCCCACCTTCAAATACGGGAATATTTTCTCGCATTCGCATTGCACGTTTCAATTCCGTTAGGCGCCCACCTTCTAATACAGGAATATTTTCTCGCATCGCATTGCACGTTTCAATTCCGTTAGGCGCCCACCTTCAAATACGGGAATACTTTTCTGCATCGCATTGCACGTTTCAATTCCGTTAGGCGCCCACCTTCAAATACGGGAATACTTTTCTGCATCGCATTGCACGTTTCAATTCCGTTAGGCGCCCACCTTCAAATACGGGAATACTTTTCTGCATCGCATTGCACGTTTCAATTCTGTTAGGCGCCCACCTTCTAATACGGGAATATTTTCTGCATCGCATTGCACGTTTCAATTCGGTTAGGCGCCCACCTTCAAATACGGGAATACTTTTCTGCATCGCATTGCACGTTTCAATTCCGTTAGGCGCCCACCTTCAAATACGGGAATACTTTTCTGCATCGCATTGCACGTTTCAATTCCGTTAGGCGCCCACCTTCTAATACGGGAATATTTTCTCCATCGCATTGCACGTTTCAATTCTGTTAGGCGTCCACCTTCAAATACGGGAATACTTTTCTGCATTTGCATTGCACGTTTCAATTCCGTTAGGCGCCCACCTTCTAATACGGGAATATTTTCTCTGCATCGCATTGCACGTTTAAATTTAGTTAGGCGCCCACCTTCAAATACGGGAATATTTTCTCTGCATCGCATTGCACGTTTAAATTTCGTTAGGCGCCCACCTTCTAATACGGGAATATTTTTTCTGCATTTCGCATTGCACGTTTAAATTCCGTTAGGCGCCCACCTTCTAATACGGGAATATTTTCTCTGCATCGCATTGCACGTTTAAATTCCGTTAGGCGCCCACCTTCAAATACGGGAATATTTTCTCGAATCGCATTGCACGTTTAAATTTCGTTAGGTGCCCACCTTCGAATACGGGAATACTTTTTCGCATCGCATTGCACGTCTAAATTCCGTTAGGTGCCCACCTTCGAATACGGGAATATTTTTTCGCATCGCATTGCACGTTTAAATTCCGTTAGGTGCCCACCTTCGAATACGGGAATACTTTTCTACATCGCATTGCACGTTTAATTTCCGTTCAGTGCCCACCTTCAAATACGGGAATATATTTCTGCATTTGCATTGCACGTTTAATTTCTCTTAGGCGCCCACCTTCAAATACGGGAATATATTTCTGCACATCATGGTTTATATAGCTAAAAGCCCACACTGGGGCAGAAAAAGAAAAAAAAAGTAGTTTGTTGTTTTTGTTTTGAGCAGGTTCAGCTCGAGGGCAAGAAGTACCATTGAAAATCAAAAAAAAAAGAAGAAGAGGAAAACAAGAAAGAAAATCAACAAAAAAGGGAGAGTGAGCATCTCAAAAAAAATCAAAGAAGAAGAGACAAGGAGAAGCAAACAAAAGCTAGGATAGGAATAATTGTAATTGTAGAATCATAGCTTAGAATAACTTCTTCATTTTACATTCCCCCGGTGTAATAAGGAGGTCAACAAGCAGTAACCGCAACAGCAGCAACAGTAACAGCAAAAAATCGCAGTTTCCTTGGTAGTCCCAGCTACCAAAATTTTCCGAACTACATTGACCTCATTCCCTTTTAGCCAGGGATATGTAGGAAACCTCTTGAAGCAAAGGTTCGGTCAAAATTTTGAAAATAAAATGCTTCTCACGGAGTGCTCAAATGGGCAAAAATCGCTCGTATCCGCTCACTTGTCTTTGCACAGAAACTCTTCGTGTTTACGCGCAAAGAGGGGCAGCTGTGAGCACGTGATTTTTGCCCTATATGAGAATTACTCCCAAAAATTTAAAATAAAAGAGTTTTGTGTTGTTTGCAATTGTTGTGAATTTAGTGTCATTTTTAAAAATAATGACAATATATATATATATATATATATATCGCATTTGCATTTAGGATTTAATTCTACAATTAGGAGTAATTAATTTTATCTTACAAAAATGAAAATCACAAAAAATAGGCATCTTTTGCATTTTAGCCTTTAATGTCCAAATTGTGTGATTGTATTTTAATTACCATTTAAAATTAGGTGACAATTATTATTATGAGATTAGTATTTCAAGATAATTTTAGTTTTTATAAATTAATCTTAGTATTTTGGGCTTTATTAATTAGGAAGTTGAATAATGGAGAAGAACAAAATAGAAAAAATTGGATTGGGCCATCTTGCAAATTAAGTTACAAGCCCAATCCTAAGCACCCTTACCCAACCCTAAACCCCTTGGCCCAAGAAGAAAATTTCAGATTTTTTTTAGCAAAAATATTCATAATTACATGACATAAAGTAGTGGGGGCAAGGAAATCAAGGAAGAAAACAAGGAGAGGAAAACATGGATTAGTGGGTTTTCTTTAAATTAAAAAAATATTTTCTTTTTAATAAAATATCTGAAAATTTTCGAAATTCTTGCCTATAAATAGAAGAGAAGATTTATGAAAAAAAGGGTGGAAAAAAGAGAGGAAAAATAGGAAGAGAAGTAAAAAAATAAAAAAATTTTCTGCTGTAGTATACACTCGATATACATTCTGGACACAGAAGTATACATGGCGAAAAATTCAATTTTTGAGAGTTTCTTTTGAGAAGTGAAAAGAGTTCAAAGCTAGAAAGCCAAAACAAAGAGAAAATCTAGAATATATTTTTCTTTTCTATTTTTTACTGGTTTGTTTTTTTGTTTTTCTCCGTATTGCTGGGATTTTCGGGATTGAGGTGTTGAAGCTACTGCTGGTTGTTACTGTTGTTGTTGATGTATTTTCACCGCCTTGTTGATTTGCCATTTTCCCATTCCTTTCAAAACCAGGTACACTTCTCTACAATTGAAGTTGTATTGATGATTTGGATGAAATAAAAATGAAGATTCATTTTAAGTTTTCGTGTTAACAAATGTGTACTGTTAGCTTAATAGTTGTAGTGTTAGTTTGAATTTGAAGTTTATTTGTAGTGTATTACAATAGATTGCAGAAAAGAAAAAAAAAACAAAACACAAAAGATGTATTAGCTTAGTGATAGAATAAGTAGTATAATAGTAGTATCGTAGTAGTAATAGCATATCACTTAGTTTAATTAGGTAAAAACATTAAAACATAAGTTAGCATATCATAAGTTCCCAAATCGTTAACTGTTCTTCCCAATAGTCTCATAAGCCATGATCACGTAGATAATCATCTGGTGTGGATCTACATTTTAGTATAAGTAAGTTTTAGAAGATAAAAGACATTAGTTCAAGTCAAGCATAACTGATTCAATAACGTTGTAATGAACTAAGTCACTGTAAAATCCACTGTTTGATCCTGTTTAAACCCTTAAATCGCTTAGATATAGAGACTCATATAGTTATTGCTTACATAATTAGTCTGCTTTTGTGAATCTAGGTTCAAATCCGATTGAGTTTTAAAAGGGAAAATAATTAGATATTGAAGCAATTCAATTAGGATGAACCGGTGATGATGAGAGGTATAGCTCGCAATGAAACTGGTAATATAGCAAACATCTGTGATTAATCGTTTAGTTTCTCTTTTGATGCTGTGAATAATTAGTTAAATCACTTTAATTTCCTAGTTAAGTAGGTTGTGTTCTAGAATACCTCCTTAGCAAATAATTAGATATTAGTATAAATTCTTAGTTTTGAGCGTATAGTGATAACAATGGATTGAGCTCTTCATGTACATAGTCCATTAACTTAAGACTATTGTTTTTGTGTACTGGTTTCCTTATTAATAAATAAAGGTGATTTGATTTCATTTCCAATTATGAGTATTTATTTCTTTATATGAATTTTGTGTTATACTCTTTGTTATTACAATTTGGTTCGGACCCTATGTGTAACGCGGGCCTGAACTGCCATACGAAACTGACTGGTCCATTGAAAGAAAGCCTGAAGACCGCCTGGGCTTTAAGGCCTGGGCTTCACCCATTGCTGATCTAATTAATTGACGTGAAGGTCCAGGCCCAAATAACAATAGAAATCGAAAGGGCCGGGAATGCTTAGTATTAGGAAACGATTAAGGAAAAACACAATTAGAGAGACGTAGTATACACTTCTTAGGATCGAACTTTAAAATTGAATTGGGACGAGCCTCGCCCAACGTTAATCAAGCGGGGCCCCCATTTAGTAATAAGATAATAAAGTAGACTCGGGAAAGCTAATAGCGAATTCCATAGCTTCTCCCAAAAGATTTAAAAGCCGATAGACGTTATTTAGGGCACGATTTAACGTACTTTCCTATGAACGAGTGTGCACTTGGTGCGACTCAAATCCAAATCCCGACAAAGCTGAAATACATCGAAAGTCACAGGCGTACTGGTTGCGGTGTGAACTCGAGGCGTGTTTTCGCGATGCCGCAAATTCTCTAAAAAATAATACTTAATGTAAAAAGCACTATATGTTGTTAAAATCTGTAATTAAGTCAAACAAAAGTCAGGAACGACAATTGAGCGACCGTGCTAAAACCACGGAACCCGGGAATGCCTAACACCTTCTCCTGGGTTAACAGAGTTCCTTATCCGGATCTTTGCTTCGCATACATTTTTAAGAGTCAAAATTCCTCGGATTCGGGATTAACCGGTGACTTGGGACACCAATATCATTCCCAAGTGGCGACTCTGATTAATCTCAATAAAATCCCGAACCGATTGTCCTTTAATTGGAAAAACTCCTTCCCTTACGTTATTTTTATCCGTTTCGGATATCTGAGCATCGGGGTATACCCTACAAGTGTATTTATATTTACGCATGTTGGGGTAGTAAAAAGGGAGGTGTGACAGCTCTGGCGACTCTGCTGGGGATCCCAACCCCGAACCTCGGTTTCATGGTTTAAGAACTCGAGCTCCTTAGAATTGCCGTTCGCGTTATTGTTTGACTTCATTATATGATTTGAACAACATGCTATGTGCTTTATCGCTTTGATATTATGTGGATTGTATATAAAATTGTGCCGAAAACTTTTCTCTCTTCACCCCCGGGGATGTGCTTACTGGTTGAGACTCCCCTTTCTGTTAAAGTCACCTTAAATTAAGAAAAACAGAGGCCGGATAAGTTACAAAGCCGATTGACTCCGCGGGTCACCGGTACGTAGCCCCCTCCTCGATTCGAGTTGTCCGCTCGGGTACACGGTCTAGCACTCTATGAAACCGTAAGATTTTGAACATAGGTCTAGGACGATTATTTGCATCATATTTGACTTAGGGGACTCAACATAGGGGTTGGGTCCGTCTAGGACAGGTGACCCGGTATTGGAAAAAACCGAGCATGTTATGTGTTGCATTTTTATTGCCCTTGATCGTTATGCGGACCGGCGAAAATCCCGAGGTTAGAAAAATTGTTGAAAAAGAAAAAAAAGAGAGAGGAAAATAAGAGTTATAGAAAATAGGTATCCGGAAAATTAGAAAATTTGAAAAAAAATAGGTAGAACAGTTTTGTTGAAATAATTGGTCAATTAATCTGACCGAACTACGCAGGTTTGATTCTCGCCATTAGGTGGGATACGTAGGCAACCCTCATCGGGTCCAACCACCCCTATAAAAAAATCAAAAAAAATGTGTGTTTAATTTTGTCAAAGTGATGCCATTTTTGCAAATAGCTGGATGTTCCGAAAGGACGCCGGAAGGCTGTTTTTGCAAAAAATAGCCACTTTGAATCTTTTTAAATAATTTTTGGGCACAACCTTGAAATATTCCCTCGCGGAAATGTTGAAAGGTCGTAGCCGCAAAATCAAGTTTGGGTTACCACCTTTTTTTTTTCAAAAAAAAAAATCAAAAATGTTGAATTTTAGTTTTCAATAAATCGAAGTGACGTTGTTTTTTGAAAATAGCCAAATGTTCCGAAAGGACGCCGGAAGGCTGTTTTTTTGCAAAAATAGCCACTTTGAATCATTTTTAATAATTTGCGGGCACAGCCTTGAAATATTCCTTGTGGAAATGTTACAAGGCCATAGCCGCAAAATCAAGTCCGAGTTCACATCCCTTTTGCAAAAATAACCAAAAAAATGTCAAATTTTTTATTTTATTATAAATAAGTCGGGTGATGCTATTCTTGCTTAAAATAAGCCGAATGTCCCTCAAAAGGACACCGGAAGGCTATTTTTGCAAGAATAGCCACTTTGCGTCATTTGTAAATAATTTTGGACACATCCTTGAAATATTCCCTCACGGAAATGTCGAAAGGCCGTATCCGCAAAATCAAGTTTTGAGCCATCACTCAATTTTACAAAAAATAACCACTTTATCAAATAAGCCATTACATGGCCGGAATTTTGCTGAAATAGCCACATTTTTGCATTTCAACTTCCTCAGTCTTGTGTTGGCCTGTGTCGGTGCCGAACGATGCCCCATAGGCCCCGGGATAAAATTTTGAATTTGCATCTTCTTAAATAAAATTTTTGCAAAAAGAGCCACTTTGTCTAAATAAGCCATTACATGGCCAATATTTGAAAAATAGTCTTGTATTGGTTTATGGTGATGCCGAACGATGCCCCATGAGCCACAGGATAAAAAAATTCCAGTTTATCTTTCTTAAATAAATTTTGCAAAAATAGTCATTTTGTCAAATAAGCCATTATGTGGCCAATTTTGTAGAAATAGTCATAATTGACACCAAAAATATTCTTATTCTTGTAGAAATCTCATACACAAGTTTGTAGCTGGAGTCGGCTTCTATAATTTTCCTTCAAAGAAAAAAAAATAAAAAAAAAATCAAATAAACATCTCTTTATTTCTTGCATTAATTTGCAAGAACTACGCTCGGTCTGATTCATGCGGGGTCATGATACGTAGGCAATCCACATAGGATTCGACCATTTCCATAACCAAAAAGAAAAATGAAAAAACTACAAAAAAAAAAAAGAAAATGAAAAAACCACAAAAAGGGAAAAAGAAAAGAAAATAGCAGAAAAAAATAAAGGAAATCGATAAGCGAAATACCTTAACGCTAACATGATGGTTTTGTTTTGTTAATCCAGAAAGTTGAGGTGGTTGGTTGTGGTAAACAAGATCCAAGGAAAATGATAACCGACATCGAAGCTGTTACGAGTATTGAAGAGAAAGTTCAACAAGGGCCTACTGTGGTTGAGGAAAACAGAACATTGAAACAACAAATGACCAAAATGCGTCAAGCATGAGCCAATGGCCAAGGACAACCTTCTCAAGAGTCACAGTTTGATATACAACAAGAACAGTACCACTTTCCCGAGTACCACTCATACTCAAACATTGAGAAGCCTACCCGAAAGAAGGTACAGGAAGAAATGGCCCAAAGATTGCAGAGATTAGAGCAATGGCTGAAAAACACGCAAGAAGTGGCTAGGATGACATGCTTGTCAATTGGAAAGGTGCTCCGTTTCTTGGAGTTTTGGTGGTATATTTTGGTGTCATCTCTTTTGCCCGGGTTATTTCAGGGTTGTAATCCGGACGTTGTCTTGAGAGTCAAAACCCTTTCGTCTTCGCTTTGTTTAGTAATAAAAATTGTTTGGTATCGTCTAGGTTTGTAATTCTAGTCTAGTCTGTTCGTTTTGTTGTTCGTCTTGTTGTTTCAACCCATCAGTTTAATACAACTCTTTGTTTCCCGTCATTTCTGGCCATTCCATTTCTTATCACTTTACAATTCTTCTCATACTGACTTTAGCAACATGACATGCACATAATTCTAAGCCTGGTTTTTAAAAGTCAATGAAACGATGTTGAAGATGTAATGATACTCGGAAGAAATAAAAACGTATTGGAATATTGTGAAGCCGGAATCAAGTGAACATTGGGGAAAGCGTAACATAAAGAAATGCCTTGGAAATGCATCATCAATTTAAAGCCAAAGGCAAAAATACCCCAAAGCTAAGGAACCATTCGTGGTATCGAGATTGTTGCCCAATGGCACCGAGAATCGTCAAATACCGAAGGCAAATATGTGAATCGGTCGAAAGGTGTTTAAATGTGTAGTTTGTACTTGGTAGGTCTCGAAGATTGGAATGACGAAGGCATTTTATTCGGCTATCCAAACACTTTATCCATTGTTATCCCTTCGAGACTTATTATATTTTCTTTCATATCCCTCTTTCGGAATCAACAACAAAATTGAGGATTGAGCGGGGAAATCAAAGCGAGAAACAAAAGAAAAGAAAAGAAAAAAAGGAAAAAAAAGAAGAAAGAAAAGAAAAGAGAAAAGAAAAATATACAAAAGAGGAAATCGGGAGAAGTCAAATCGCAACAAGGAAGCGATCTTATGATCCGAACTACGTCTGACTTGATCCTGAAAGGGTACGTAGGCAGCCTCACTGAGGTTCAGTCACAATAAAAGAAAAATCCAAAAAAAAAAAATCCCCCAAGAAGGAAACTGGGGCAGAAGTTATGGTTGTTGAAGAAATAAGATTCCGAAAGTTGTAATCTTTAACCCACATTGAAATATTTTGAGCCTTTAAATCCCTTTTTCTAAACCCCATCCAAAAGCCTGCATTACGGTCCAAAAGAAGACCTTCCGATCAATCTTCAAGAAATGTCGAGTCAAACGAACAAAGGTGAATCACATCAAGGGCAACACTCCAGTCCAAACAAAGAAGAATGAAGAACTCAAACCACCACGAGACTCCAAGATGAGAGAAGTCAAAATGAGAGAGTCTTATCGGTGAAAACCCGCACGGGCACCGTAAGGCGACGGTGAGTTGAGAAAGAAAGATCAAATGAGAGAGGCTTGTTGGCGAAAACCCTACGGGCGCTGCAAGTCGACTAAGGATCAGATCAAAGAAATGAAGTATTGAAGACCGGTTTCACAACAGAACTTTGCAACAAGAGTTGAACATCAACTTTGCTATACGGAGAAGGCCAAAAGTGCATGTCAAGGTCGCTAGAGTCGGTATTCAAAATCCGTTAGGTCATTCGTCTGTAGGTTTCTTGTTAGGAATTGTATTTTCCTTTCTCTTTATTCTTCACACTTTGTTTTACCCTCCTTCTTATCGAGCCAGTCAGGTCATAACAAGTATAGAAATGATTTCAAAATTTGCCACCAAGCTTTCCAATTGCACAAGATGGGATTTAGCCAACACGACAATTGTCGTAAGTCAGGGAATGACAAGGCCAATGATTTAAGCCCACAAGAGCAACATGTGCAATGAGGATCATGCAAGACACAAGGGTCGGCAAAGTGCCAACTCAGGGAAAATACAACAAATGGAAGTACGGGGTTCGAACAGAGAGGGGATATATCTTCTAAGAGTCAGTCAAGAAACACCCAAGGTTGTCAAGTGGAATCATCAAAGGAATCGAGATCGAAGTTTGTGGGATCCGTCAAAGAAAGGAACAATATACATACCTAAAGAGAGGTGGATTCTGAACAAAGAAGAAGTAAAAAATGGATAGTCGGTGAACAGGCAAGGCACTCGAGTGAAAAGCAGTCGCCATCAAAGTTCAAGGCCACAACCAACCACCGCATTTAAACTAACATATTTTTCTTTGCTTTGAAATAGGGGCATAGAGGTTATTGGTCCGATAGAGCCAACATCTTCCAATGGGCATAGGCTCATTTTGGTTGCGATGCGTATCTTACCGTATTGGGCCGAGGCAAAGGGCAAATTTGCGCCAAATTGGCAGGGACCATTTGTAGTATCGCGGGTGTTGTCCAATGGGGCATTATATTTAACAGATGTTGAAGGAAGGTGCGTAGAGACTGCTATCAATTCAGATGCGATCAAAAGATACTATGTATGATTCCTTTTCAATTATGTGTTTTGTATTTTGTTGTGATTTTGGAATTGAAATGACGAAGGCATTTTATTCTCTATCCAAACACTTTATCCATTGATAACCCCTTTGAGCCTTAATGAATATATTCTTTCATATCCCTCTCTCGGAATCGCTTTAGCGCAATAAGATCGAAATTTCCAAAATGAAAAAAAAATGAAAAATGAAAAAAAAAAGAAAAATGAAAAAATGAAAAAAAAAGAGAGAAAAAGACAAAGAAATCGGGAAAAAGTCAAAAAGAAATCCATCTAACTAATGAAGTTGGATGAACTACGTCCGACTTGATCCCGAAAGGGTACGTAGGCAGCCTCTCTGAGGTTCAGTCACAATAAAGAAAAAATCCAAAAATTCCCCACATATTGAAACTGGGGCAGAGGTTATGTTTAATAATTCCGAGAGTTGTAAATATTTTTAACCCTCGTTGAAATTTTGAGCCTTTATATCTTTCTTTCTTAACCCACCCGAAAGCCACGTTACAGTCCAAAGAAAGACCTTCCGATCAATTTTGAAATGATAACAAATACAGCGAAGGAGGAGCGAAGCATCGGATAATACCCGTGGTAAGAAAACAAAATACAAAAGGGAAAAATGAGAAAAAATGAAAAAAAATGAGAGAGTCTCATCGGTGAAAACCTTAGCCAGCACTGTGAGGCGATTGTGAGGTTGAGAGAAATAAAATGAGAGAGTCTCATCAGTGAAAACCTTAATCGGCACTGTGAGATGATTGTGAGGTTGAGAGAATAAATGAGAGAGTCCTATTGGTGAAAACCTTTCGAGGCACCGTAAGGCGATCGTGAGGACTATCAGAAAAGAGAAAAGCAACAAAAAAGAGTATCGGTTTTGGGTCAAAGGCAATCCAGAGTGAGAATAATGATTGGAACGAATTGGGTCAGAGTTTATATACATGGCATGGTCAGCGGAATCAGCCAGCAAATACCCAGATAAGTTCTGTCATCTCTCCAAAATACCCTTACCTTTCTTTCATTTTTTCTGCATTTCATTGTTTACCTTTTTGAGAGCTAACTACCAGCTCCCGATAACGGAAGTTGAAATAACACTGGATCAGAAAGGATGGAAGATTGGGGAAAGAAATAAAGAAGCTTGGCAAACATGGCCAAAGGAAAAGAAAACAAAACAAAAATGGAGAAATGAGAAAAATAACAAAAAGAGTCTGCAAGGGACGAGAAGTCAAAAGCCATGCAACATGAAAAAGCAAAAACAAAGGAAGCAATAAGAAGTGGGGACGGCAGATGCCAGTTGCCAGCAGTTTATATCTAATAAATTTTGTTTCATGCAGGAACAAATTGTCACTAATCACTTTAAAGTGAATGTGACCAATGTGGAAAATTTAAAATACCAAAAAGAGAAAGTCTGCCGAATAAGTGGAGAAAATTCACAGGCAAGAGATAAGTTGGTAAGAAAAAAAAAAGAAAATACCAAAAAGAGGAAGGTAACATCTTTTAAAATCTGCTCCCCAGTCCTCAGGCTGAGGGAATATTTTCTGCATTCGCATTGCACGTTTAATTTCTGTTAGGCGCCCACCTTCAAATACGGGAATATTTTCTGCATTCGCATTGCACGTTTAAATTCTGTTAGGCGCCCACCTTCTAATACGGGAATATTTTTTGCATTTCGCATTGCACGTTTAATTTCGGTTAGGCGCCCACCTTCAAATACGGGAATATTTTCTGCATCGCATTGCACGTTTCAATTCTGTTAGGCGCCCACCTTCTAATACGGGAATATTTTCTGCATCGCATTGCACGTTTCAATTCCGTTAGGCGCCCACCTTCAAATACGGGAATACTTTTCTGCATTGCATTGCACGTTTCAATTCTGTTAGGCGCCCACCTTCAAATACGGGAATACTTTTCTGCATTTCGCATCGCACGTTTAAATTCTGTTAGGCGCCCACCTTCAAATACGGGAATATTTTCTCTGCATCGCATTGCACGTTTAATTTCGGTTAGGCGCCCACCTTCAAATACGGGAATATTTTCTCGAATCGCATTGCACGTTTCAATTTCGTTAGGCGCCCACCTTCTAATACGGGAATATTTTCTGCATCGCATTGCACGTTTCAATTCCGTTAGGCGCCCACCTTCAAATACGGGAATACTTTTCTCTGCATCGCATTGCACGTTTCAATTCCGTTAGGCGCCCACCTTCAAATACGGGAATACTTTTCTCTGCATCGCATTGCACGTTTCAATTCCGTTAGGCGCCCACCTTCAAATACGGGAATATTTTCTCTGCATTCGCATTGCACGTTTCAATTCCGTTAGGCGCCCACCTTCTAATACGGGAATATTTTCTCTGCATCGCATTGCACGTTTCAATTCCGTTAGGCGCCCACCTTCAAATACGGGAATACTTTTCTCTGCATCGCATTGCACGTTTCAATTCCGTTAGGCGCCCACCTTCAAATACGGGAATACTTTTCTCTGCATCGCATTGCACGTTTCAATTCCGTTAGGCGCCCACCTTCTAATACGGGAATATTTTCTCCATCGCATTGCACGTTTCAATTCTGTTAGGCGTCCACCTTCAAATACGGGAATACTTTTCGCATTTGCATTGCACGTTTCAATTCCGTTAGGCGCCCACCTTCTAATACGGGAATATTTTTCTGCATCGCATTGCACGTTTAAATTCTGTTAGGCACCCACCTTCTAATACGGGAATATTTTCTGCATCGCATTGCACGTTTAAATTTCGTTAGGCGCCCACCTTCTAATACGGGAATATTTTTTGCATTTCGCATTGCACGTTTAAATTCAGTTAGGCGCCCACCTTCAAATACGGGAATATTTTCTGCATCGCATTGCACGTTTAAATTCCGTTAGGCGCCCACCTTCAAATACGGGAATATTTTCTGCATCGCATTGCACGTTTAATTTCTGTTAGGTGCCCACCTTCGAATACGGGAATACTTTTCTGCATCGCATTGCACGTCTAAATTCTGTTAGGTGCCCACCTTCGAATACGGGAATATTTTTCTGCATCGCATTGCACGTTTAAATTCTGTTAGGTGCCCACCTTCGAATACGGGAATACTTTTCTACATCGCATTGCACGTTTAATTTCTGTCAGGTGCCCACCTTCAAATACGGGAATATATTTCTGCATTTGCATTGCACGTTTAATTTCTGTTAGGCGCCCACCTTCAAATACGGGAATATATTTCTGCACATCATGGTTTATATAGCTAAAAGCCCACACTGGGGCAGAAAAGAAAAAAGTAGTTTGTTGTTTTGTTTTGAGCAGGTTCAGCTCGAGGGCAAGAAGTACCATTGAAAATCAAAAAAAAAAAGAAGAAGAGGAAAACAAGAAAGAAAATCAACAAAAAGGGAGAGTGAGCATCTCAAAAAAAATCAAAGAAGAAGAGACAAGGAGAAGCAAACAAAAGCTAGGATAGGAATAATTGTAATTGTAGAATCATAGCTTAGAATAACTTCTTCATTTTACATTCCCCCGGTGTAATAAGGAGGTCAACAAGCAGTAACCGCAACAGCAGCAACAGTAACAGCAAAAAATCGCAGTTTCATTGGTATTCCCAGCTACCAAAATTTTCCGAACTACATTGACCCGATTCCCTTTTAGCCAGGGATATGTAGGAAACCTCTTGAAGCAAAGGTTCGGTCAAAATTTTGAAAATAAAATGCTTCTCACGGAGTGCTCAAATGGGCAAAAATCGCTCGTATCCGCTCACTTGTCTTTGCACAAAAACTCTTCGTGTTTAAGGTTATCACGCCATCTGTGAGCACGTGATTTTTGCCCTATATGAGAATTACTCCCAAAAATTTAAAATAAAAGAGTTTTGTGTTGTTTGCAATTGTTGTGAATTTAGTGTCATTTTTAAAAATAATGACAATATATATATATATATATATATATATATATATATATATATATATATATATATATATATATATATATATATATATATATATATATATATATAAAAATAATGACAATATATATATATATATATATATATATCATTTGCATTTAGGATTTAATTCTACAATTAGGAGTAATTAATTTTATCTTACAAAAATGAAAATCACAAAAAATAGGCATCTTTTGCATTTTAGCCTTTAATGTCCAAATTGTGTGATTGTATTTTAATTACCATTTAAAATTAGGTGACAATTATTATTATGAGATTAGTATTTCAAGATAATTTTAGTTTTTATAAATTAATCTTAGTATTTTGGGCTTTATTAATTAGGAAGTTGAATAATGGAGAAGAACAAAATAGAAAAAATTGGATTGGGCCATCTTGCAAATTAAGTTACAAGCCCAATCCTAAGCACCCTTACCCAACCCAAAACCCCTTGGCCCAAGAAGAAAATTTCAGATTTTTTTTAGCAAAAATATTCATAATTACATGACATAAAGTAGTGGGGGCAAGGAAATCAAGGAAGAAAACAAGGAGAGGAAAACATGGATTAGTGGGTTTTCTTTAAATTAAAAAAATATTTTCTTTTTAATAAAATATCTGAAAATTTTCGAAATTCTTGCCTATAAATAGAAGAGAAGATTTATGAAAAAAAGGGTGGAAAAAAGAGAGGAAAAATAGGAAGAGAAGTAAAAAAATAAAAAAAATTTCTGCTGTAGTATACACTCGATATACATTCTGGACACAGAAGTATACATGGCGAAAAATTCAATTTTTGAGAGTTTCTTTTGAGAAGTGAAAAGAGTTCAAAGCTAGAAAGCCAAAACAAAGAGAAAATCTAGAATATATTTTTCTTTTCTATTTTTTACTGGTTTGTTTTTTTGTTTTTCTCCGTATTGCTGGGATTTTCGGGATTGAGGTGTTGAAGCTACTGCTGGTTGTTACTGTTGTTGTTGATGTATTTTCACCGCCTTGTTGATTTGCCATTTTCCCATTCCTTTCAAAACCAGGTACACTTCTCTACAATTGAAGTTGTATTGATGATTTGGATGAAATAAAAATGAAGATTCATTTTAAGTTTTCGTGTTAACAAATGTGTACTGTTAGCTTAATAGTTGTAGTGTTAGTTTGAATTTGAAGTTTATTTGTAGTGTATTACAATAGATTGCAGAAAAGAAAAAAAAAACAAAACACAAAAGATGTATTAGCTTAGTGATAGAATAAGTAGTATAATAGTAGTATCGTAGTAGTAATAGCATATCACTTAGTTTAATTAGGTAAAAACATTAAAACATAAGTTAGCATATCATAAGTTCCCAAATCGTTAACTGTTCTTCCCAATAGTCTCATAAGCCATGATCACGTAGATAATCATCTGGTGTGGATCTACATTTTAGTATAAGTAAGTTTTAGAAGATAAAAGACATTAGTTCAAGTCAAGCGTAACTGATTCAATAACGTTGTAATGAACTAAGTCACTGTAAAATCCACCGTTTGATCCTGTTTAAACCCTTAAATCGCTTAGATATAGAGACTCATATAGTTATTGCTTACATAATTAGTCTGCTTCTGTGAATCTAGGTTCAAATCTGATTGAGTTTTAAAAGGGAAAATAATTAGATATTGAAGCAATTCAATTAGGATGAACCGGTGATGATGAGAGGTATAGCTCGCAATGAAACTGGTAATATAGCAAACATCTGTGATTAATCGTTTAGTTTCTCTTTTGATGCTGTGAATAATTAGTTAAATCACTTTAATTTCCTAGTTAAGTAGGTTGTGTTCTAGAATACCTCCTTAGCAAATAATTAGATATTAGTATAAATTCTTAGTTTTGAGCGTATAGTGATAACAATGGATTGAGCTCTTCATGTACATAGTCCATTAACTTAAGACTACTGTTTTTTGTGTATTGGTTTCCTTATTAATAAATAAAGGTGATTTGATTTCATTTCCAATTATGAGTATTTATTTCTTTATATGAATTTTGTGTTATACTCTTTGTTATTACAATTTGGTTCGGACCCTATGTGTAACGCGGGCCTGAACTGCCATACGAAACCTGACTGGTCCATTGAAAGAAAGCCTGAAGACCGCCTGGGCTTTAAGGCCTGGGCTTCACCCATTGCTGATCTAATTAATTGACGTGAAGGTCCAGGCCCAAATAACAATAGAAATCGAAAGGGCCGGGAATGCTTAGTATTAGGAAACGATTAAGGAAAAAACACAATTAGAGAGACGTAGTATACACTTCTTAGGATCGAACTTTAAAATTGAATTGGGACGAGCCTCGCCCAACGTTAATCAAGCGGGGCCCCCATTTAGTAATAAGATAATAAAGTAGACTCGGGAAAGCTAATAGCGAATTCCATAGCTTCTCCCAAAAGATTTAAAAGCCGATAGACGTTATTTAGGGCACGATTTAACGTACTTTCCTATGAACGAGTGTGCACTTGGTGCGACTCAAATCCAAATCCCGGCAAAGCTGAAATACATCGAAAGTCACAGGCGTACTGGTTGCGGTGTGAATCGAGGCGTGTTTTCGCGATGCCGCAAATTCTCTAAAAAATAATACTTAATGTAAAAAGCACTATATGTTGTTAAAATCTGTAATTAAGTCAAACAAGAGTCGAGAACGACAATTGAGCGACCGTGCTAAAACCACGGAACCCGGGAATGCCTAACACCTTCTCCCGGGTTAACAGAGTTCCTTATCCGGATCTTTGCTTCGCAGACATTTTTAAGAGTCAAAATTCCTCGGATTCGGGATTAACCGGTGACTTGGGACACCATTATCATTCCCAAGTGGCGACTCTGATTAATCTCAATAAAATCCCGAACCGATTGTCCTTTAATTGAAAAACTCCTTCCCTTACGTTATTTTTATCCGTTTCGGATATCTGAGCATCGGGGTATACCCTACAAGTGTATTTATATTTACGCATGTTGGGGTAGTAAAAAGGGAGGTGTGACAGCCATGAAATTCGCTAAGAAACGGCACATCTCGAAATCTAAATATTTTATATATACATTTATGAGGGCCCCGCGATTTGTATAATTTTGTTAGGCGAGGCACACCTCTAATTCTAATTTAAAGCGAATTACATCCCGCTATATTTATTTAGGAGTTGATTCAAAATTATTTAAAACATGTTGCAAGCCACACTACATGAAATGCACCTGTGGTTCCTGACACGCTTTATTTAATCTTGTTCAAAATTAGAGTCGGATCACATGAAATGCACCCCCGATTCCTTTAATCTAATTACGTCATTCAGTTGAATAATAACGCACCAATTTCTACAATGTGACAAAATCCTACTCAAATATAACCAATTTAAGTAAACATACGATTAGTTAACTAAGTGAGCAAATTCAAGACTATGGCGAACAATTACATAAACAACGGAAGCATAACTAGTTGGCGAGCATATGAAGAATTAGTTATTTTCATTAGCTAACTTCGACACTACAAGACCACCATTAATTGTGAAATTACATGTTCAACAGAATCATATATTTACAAAATCGTCCGAACCATACGAAACTAAATTAAATGCGAAACGATTCAAAATATTAGCGAGAAGAACAATATCGAAAAAGAACATGCACCTTTATTTCTGCATATTTTCAACGTACACAACGAGAAAACAAACCTTTTATGACGATCTCGAACTTCGACCTCTCCGGACAGAACTCGAACCAAACTGAAACCAAGAACAAAACAATTCGACGCGGAACCTCGACGAACTCGGAGAAACAGCAGGCGGTTCGCTTGGGTGGTTGGTCGTCGGCTGTTATGGAGGAGTGAGCGCAGCAGCAGTGAACACTGGTTCGCTTGGGTGGTAGGTCGTTGCTCGACGACGCTGCCGGCAACTATGGCGTCGAGGTGGTCGACGGGAGGCTCGACGACGTGCTGGTTTGTCTTCTCCGTTTGGAAGATGAATGCACAGTGTGTATATATTTATATATTCTCCTCCAGTTACCCCTCCTACTCAAAACTAATTTTGCTTCCTTCTCCTATGCGTAAAAAATGTCCATTCTTCTCTTCAAAATGCAGCCCTTTATGCATATGTCTGTTCTCTCTTCTTTCTGTTTTTGCCTCTCTTTTTTTTTCTTTTCAATTTTTCTCTTCTTTTTGTTTTCAAATCCCTTCCCCTCCTGCTCTAACCGTGAACCCCTTCTACCCTTTAAAGAAGATGTATAGTACCTCTTATTGTATATTATTTTTTTTTAATTTTTAGTCCCATATTGTTTTTGTCTTTTTCTTTTGTTTTTTACTTTCTTTTGTCATTTTCTAATTTATTCCCATCCCCCATTACCTATTGTCCCCCTAGTGTGTGCATGTGTGGGTATGGGTTGGTTTTGTCCGTGTCCCCCACATGTGTGGTGGACTCGGATTATTATGGGCTAGGTCGAAAAATTATAAAACCGGGTAGTTTGAACCCGAATGTTATTCTTTACCCGAAACCGAGAATGAGAACACGGTGTTATTAATTAATCACTACGTAAGCAAAATAACTGTAAGACTAATAATTAAAACAAAAATTATTTTTTATATTTTCCAAAATTAAAGTAACTACAAAATGTTAATGAAACTATTTTTTTATTATTTTCGTTTCTATAAAAAGATAAAAATATAAAGTACTATTTTTTGTATTTTTCAAGTTTAAAAATGACTACGAAACATTAATAAAGCTATATTTTGTTATTTTTCATTTTAAGGTAAAAATAAAGTAAAAGAGTCAAATTTAGTTAAAATAGCTATATTAAAACTAAACTAAATATTTTACGCTGAAAAATATAAAAATCTCGGGGAGGGTCAAAAATCACGCGTTTACAGCTGCCCCTCTTTGACTGAAAACACAAAGAGTTTTCGGACAAAGAACGACTAGACAAGTGTTTTTGACCTGACCCTTATTGGGAGGGACTAAACTAAAAGAAGAGGAATGTGACCGAGCCCTTGTATCTGAGCTGCCTACATATCCTTGGCTACAAAGGAATCAGGCCACGTGTAGTTCGAAAGTGAGTGAGGAAGGGGTATACCGAGGTGGAGAGCCGGTCGAGGTGTCGTTCCGTCGAGGTTCTGTTCCATCGAAGTTCCGGTCCGTGGTCCTGCTATTACATCAAAAATCAAAACATGAGAAAGACTAACTAAGCCTATCGGCTACTAGTTACAAGATTCCTATCTATAAGTCTTCTGAAGCTTGATCTTGAGTATTGGTTGGTGCTTCATGCGGACTCTAAATTTGAACCTTGATACTTGCTAGTTGCAGGTGCTGCTTTTCGGATCAAGACCAGGTATACAGTGCTTGTGACTTCGGCCATGTCTTGAGCACACCACATCTTTCATCAACTTCTGCACTTAGATTAACTCTTTGCCCTTTTTTTTTATTGTGACTAAACTTCTGTTGATCCCCTCGGACTGTTGACTCGCATTCTGGTTGCAAGCTTCTTTTGTTGCTATCTTGCATTGCACTCCGAGGTGAGTTCCCTTACTTGTGATCTTCGAGCTATTCTCCTTCGAAGTCTGAAGCTATCTTTTCTGATCCTTGTTGCCTTCCTTCTGATTCATGCTGGGGATTTCCATTACACTCCGCCGCTTTCCTTAAACAACTTCAAAATAAATCGCCACTCCATTCTTCAGGCGGGCTCCCTAACTTCCACTACAACTTCAAAATAAATCGCCACTCCATTCTTCAGGCGGGCTCCCTGACTTCAACTACAACTTCAAAATAAATCGCCACTCCTTTCTTCAGGCGGGCTCCCTGACTTCAACTACAACTTCAAAAATAAAATCGCCACTCCATTCTTCGGGCGGGCTCCCCGACTTCAACTACTACTTCAAAATAAAATCGCCACTCCATTCTCCAGGCGGGCTCCCTGACTTCAACTACAACTCCAAAATAAAATCGCCACTCCATTCTCCAGGCGGGCTCCCCGACTTCAACTACAACTTCAAAATAAAATCGCCACTCCATTCTTCGGGCGGGCTCCCCGACTTCAACTACAACTCCAAAATAAAATCGCCACTCCATTCTTCGGGCGGGCTCCCCGACTTCAACTACAACTCCAAAATAAATCGCCACTCCATTCTTCGGGCGGGCTCCCCGACTTCAACTACAACTCCAAAATAAATCGCCACTCCATTCTTCAGGCGGGCTCCCTGACTTCAACTACTACTTCAAAACTAAATCGCCACTCCATTCTCCGGGCGGGCTCCCCTGACTTCAACCGCAACTTCAAAATAAATCGCCACTCCATTCTCCGGGCGAGCTCCCCGACTTCAACTACAACTTCAAAACTAAATCGCCACTCCATTCTCCAGGCGGGCTCCCTGACTTCAACTACAACTTCAAAACTAAATCGCCACTCCATTCTCCGGGCGGGCTCCCTGACTTCAACTACAACTTCAAAACTAAATCGCCACTCCATTCTCCAGGCGGGCTCCCTGACTTCAACTACAACTTCAAAACTAAATCGCCACTCCATTCTCCAGGCGGGCTCCCTGATTTCAACTACTACTTCAAAATAAATCGCCACTCCATTCTTCAGGCGGGCTCCCTGACTTCAACTACTACTTCAAAACTAAATTGCCACTCCATTCTCCAGGCGGGCTCCCTGACTTCAACTGCAACTTCAAAATAAATCGCCACTCCATTCTCCAGGCGGGCTCCCTGACTTCAACTACAACTTCAAGACTAGATCGCCTTCCTTTGCTTCTTGTACCATTTTATTCTTGATGCATCGACTCTTGAACCATCATTTCTCTTAAATTACCTTGTTTCGGAACTGCTTTCCTCCTGGGTCGTGATGTTTACCCTCCTGACTGCTGGGGATATCTTTAGAACTGTTTACTTGCCGGCTGAGGATAATGATGCTGGGAATATTTTCCTTCGTTCCCTCATTTCCTTCGACTCATGCGCTTGAATTTGCGCTGGGATCTCTTGTTGTAACCCTCTGCTTTATGGTGGGTTACTGGTTTTAAGGCCTGCAATGTAAAGACTGAAGACTTGCCTTTTGTTATACAGGTAGGCGCCTGCTTTTAGTAGCAACTTTTGAATTAAAAAAAATGCATTCCGGCAATAATTTATGAAATATGCAAAGGACAATGTAAAATAAAATGTAAAACATCTTATTCGAGGGCGGATAGTCCCATCGTATTCTATTCGAGGGCGAATACTCCCATTGTATCCTATTCGAGGGCGAATACTCCCATTGTATTCTATTCGAGGGCGAATACTCCCATTGTATCCTATTCGAGGGCGAATACTCCCATCGTATTCTATTCGAGGGCGAATACTCCCATTGTATCCTATTCGAGGGCGAATACTCCCATTGTATTCTATTCGAGGGCGAATACTCTCATTGTATCCTATTCGAGGGCGAATACTCCCATTGTATCCTATTCGAGGGCGAATACTCCCATTGTATCCTATTCGAGGGCGAATACTCCCATTGTATTCTATTCGAGGGCGAATACTCCCATCGTATTCTATTCGAGGGCGAATACTCCCATCGTATTCTATTCGAGGGCGAATACTCCCATCGTATTCTATTCGAGGGCGAATACTCCCATTGTATTCTATTCGAGGGCGAATACTCCCATTGTATACTATTCGAGGGCGAATACTCCCATTGTATCCTATTCGAGGGCGAATACTCCCATTGTATCCTATTCGAGGGCGAATACTCCCATTGTATCCTATTCGAGGGCGAATACTCCCATTGTATCCTATTCGAGGGCGAATACTCCCATTGTATCCTATTCGAGGGCGAATACTCCCATTGTATCCTATTCGAGGGCGAATACACCCATTGTATCCTATTCGAGGGCGAATACTCCCATTGTATCCTATTCGAGGGCGAATACTCCCATTGTATCCTATTCGAGGGCGAATACTCCCATTGTATCCTATTCGAGGGCGAATACTCCCATTGTATCCTATTCGAGGGCGAATACTCCCATTGTATCCTATTCGAGGGCGAATACTCCCATTGTATCCTATTCGAGGGCGAATACTCCCATCGTATCCTATTCGAGGGCGAATACTCCCATTGTATCAATGTATGAAAGTGAACAAACCTGAGACGTCCTGTTCGAAGGTGGACAAACCTGAAACATCCTATTTGAAGGTGGACAAACCTGACATGTCATCTTGAATTGCCTTCCTCGTTTCTCCGAGAAAATTTTCAACAACGGCAGAAAATTTTCTGCCCCAGTATTGGTGTTCTTCCTTGTGGCATGACTTTCTGCTATCAATAGCACTTTCTTTCCCTGTTTCAAATCAAAGAAAATTTGTTAGTTCAAAACATTGTGAGCGGTTGTGCCGCTCCTATGGGGTGGTTTTTCCTTTTCCCATTTCCCTTGCCCGGGGTTCCCAAAACTTGTTGGGGAATGATTTCATTTGCTGGAGATGATATTCCTGCTGGGGATGGGTTTTTCCATTTATCCCTTCCCCGTTCTGTGTTTCTCAACTTGCTGGGGGTTATTTTGTTGAAGATGAGATTTCCTTTCTTCCTTTACCACTCTGTGTTGTCCGACCACCTCGGAACTTGCTGAAGATAACACTGTCGGTGGATTTTCATTTCCTCAAAATTGGTGTTTCACTCTTCTTGAAGGCTGTTGAGGATGACGCTGGTTCGAAGACCATTTCCCTTAATGTTTGTCCTGTCTTCCTTCTTCCCCAAGTGCAACTTGACTTCCAGAAAATTTTCAAAGTGAAAAGAAAATTTTCTGCCCCAGTTTAATAATCTTCTTTGCACCATACTTTTCTGCCGTCAATGGCATTTCCTTGCCTTGCATAATAATTGGAAAGTTGGTGGAAAATTTTGAAGTCATTTCTCACTATGTTTTGACTAGACTAACTTTGATGGAGAATTTTGACAAAAGGAGAAAGATAAAAAAAAACAACAAATAGAAGACAAGGGAGGACTGACTCTCTAACCAGAAACAACTATAAAAACTTATCAAACGCGGATACCAACTCTACTGGTCATGACATGCACATATGGCCTATCCTCCGTCGTTAATTGCCTTTCACGATTTCTGTCTCGTGATTTCCATCTGATTATCACCTTTATTCGACTTGTAGTGCCCGAAGGGTTTTCACTTTCAAGCTTCTCTCATTTTGATTTTCTCTCGCCTTTCGTCGCCTTATGGTGCCTGTGAAGGTTTTCACCGGTAAGACTCTCTCATTTGTGTTACTTTTAGCTGGGGATTGGGGTGTCACTGCCAAGACTCTCTCGTATTTCCTTTCTGCTGAGAATCAGAGTCTTTTCTGCTGAGAATCGGCGTGTTATATTATGATAGGACTCTATCCCTCGCCTGACGCGGCATCTTTTGAAGACTGATCGGAAGGTCTTTCTTTGGACCGTAATGTGGGATTTGGATAGGGCTAGAAAGAAAGGGTATTGAAGGCTCAAAACAAAATCAATTTTGGGTTCAAAATTTACAACCTTCGGACCTAAATTTATTTACAATAAACACAATTTTTCTTTGCCCCAGTTTTTTTTTTTACTTGGGGATTTTTATTTCTTTATTTACACTATGACCGAGCTGTGAAGCGCCTACGTATCCTCTTTAAGGAATCAGGTCAAACGTAGTTCCCAATTCCTTCTTTTCATTTTTTTTCATTTTCTTTTTCTTTTCTTTTTCTTTATCTCCTTTTGTTGTTTTCTTTTCTTCCCTTTTTTCTCTGGTCTTTCAAACTTGTGTTTCTAATCTTTGCACTAACTCCGAAGGAGGGGTATGAAAGATTTTAAAATAAAGCTCAAAGGGTTGACGATTGATAAAGTGTTTGGATAGCAGAACAAAATGCCTTCGTCATTCCAATTTTCAAAACATGCCAAGTTCAAACAACACATTCACGACATCTTCTGTTTGTGCCCTGATTGATAACCATATCGTCCATTCGCCTTTTCATCTATCATTTTAAAGTACTGCTGGACGACACTTCCATTTCAGTATCACGAGCGAAACCCCATGTCAGGCATGGCCATTTTGCCCTTAAGGCTTTCTTTGTATTTTACCCGCCCCAAATTTCACGTGACTCGGGTTCCAAATAATCTCAAATCATTATTTCTTTCAAAATGTCATGATTATCTTCCAATTCCTTCATGATTAACTTTTAAGATTAGGCCACAATTATGCGTGCATGTCATGTCACTAGTGTTGACAGAAAAATGACTATAAAGAAGAAAGACTTAAATCAAAGAAAAATGACTCGAAATAATGGCAAACAAGAGAGTCGCATTAGACGAACTAGAAATGAATTAATACAACAAAACAAACACAATAAACTGGGGTACACCCTTGGAACAAACCTACACAATACTAAATGAGGTATTACGACCAATAGAAAACTGGACAAAATAGAACGATAAAAGGGTTTGAGTAACATGACAATATCCTGATTACAACCCTGAAATAATCTGGACGACAAAAATGACAACAAAATAAGCCACCAAAATTCCACTCTGGTTGGCCAATATATGGAGAGTCTTCCCAATTACCAAACACGACATTTTGGCCACTGAGCTTCAACATTTGCAGTTTTAGTCAATACATTCCCACAAAGTGTGCATCATGGTGTGCAGGTGAAGGACTCTGTGCGATATTCTGGATGTCACTGTCTTGGATCAAAATAAGGTTTTCCTGGATCTTCTGTTTCCGGTTCACCACAAACCAACCACCTCAATTTTCTCAACACTTCAAAACAAAATATGTTAGAAATGGATCAGTCAGTCCTTATTATTATCAACATTTTTCACTCTTTTTTTCTTTTTCTTTTTCTTTTTCGATTTTTTTTTTCTTTTTTTTTTATTTTTTTTTTCATATATATACATATACAGTTGTGGTCGAATCTTATGGAGATTGCCTACGTATCATGACCCCGCATGAATCAGACTGAGCGTAGTTCTTGCAAATTAATGCAAGAAATAAAGAGATGTTTATTTGATTTTTTTTTTGATTTTTTTTTTGAAGGAAAATTATAGAAGCCGACTCCAACTACAAACTTGTGTAGGAGATTTCTACAAGAAAAAGAATATTTTTTTGGTGTCAATTATGACAATTTCTACAAAATTGGCCACATAATGGTTTATTTGACAAAATGACTATTTTTGCAAAATTTATTTAAGAAAGATAAACTTGAAATTTTTTTTTTATCTTGTGGCTCATGGGGCATCGTTCGGCATCACCATAAACCAACACAAGACTATTTTTCATAAATTGGCCATGTAATGGCTTATTTAGACAAAGTGGCTCTTTTTGCAAAATTTTATTTAAGAAGATGCAAATTCAAACAAAAAAAAAATTTATCCTAGGGCCTATGGGGCATTGTCCAGCACCGACACAGGCCAACACAAGACTGGGGAAGTTAAAATGCAAAAATGTGGCTATTTCAGCAAAACTCCGGCCATGTAATGACTTATTTGATAAAGTGGTTATTTTTGTAAAGTAGAGTGATGACTCAAAACTTGATTTTTTTGCGGATACATCCTTTCGCATTTCCGCGAGGGAATATTTTCAGGTTGTGTCCAAAATTATTTACAAATGACTAAAAGTGGCTATTTTTGCAAAAACGGCCTTCCGACGTCCTTTTAAGGGACATTGGGCTTATTTTAAGCAAGAATAGCATTACCCGACTTATTTATAACAAAATAAAAATTTTGACATTTTTTTGGTTATTTTTGCAAAAAGGGTGTGAACCCAGACTTGATTTTGCGGCTATGGCCTTGCAACATTTCCACAAGGAATATTTCAAGGTTGTGCCCGCAAATTATTAAAAATGATTCAAAGTGGCTATTTTTGCAAAAAACAACCTTCCGGTGTCCTTTCGGAACATTCGGCTATTTTCAAAAACAACGTCACTTCGATTTATTGACAAAATTAAACACACATATTTTTTTTAATTTTTTAAAGGGGTGGTTGGACCCGATGAGGGTTGCCTACGTATCCCACCTAATGAGGAGAATCAAACCTGCGTAGTTCGGTCAAATAAAAACAAACTACATCTGTAAATGAAAACAAACTAAATTTTTTTTTTCTTTTTTAAGTAAAAAAAAACGAACTATTTTGAAACTATAATTTTTTTTTTTAATCACACATTTTTTATTTTACAACAAACGTTTTTTTTTCTTTTTAAGTAAAAAAAATAAACTATTTTGAAACTATTTTTTTTTTCATTTTCCTCAATATAAAAAAAACCGGTTAGCTTGCAAGTCTGAAGCAAATAAATGCGTAAAACAAACAGGATGCAGCAGGATGGTCTTTTCATTTCAGGTCACCTGTCCTAGACGGACCCAACCCCCGTGTTGAGTCCCCTAAGTCAAATGCAACATGATGCAAATAAACGTTCCTACTAGGGATCCGGCATGAAGCTTTGTTATTCTAGGTTTAAAAACCCGGGTTTATTGTTCTAGACCTGGCTTACCCGAACGGACAACTCGAGCCGAGGAGGAGGCAGCAACCCGGGAATACCAGAAGCTTCACCGGTTTTGCAACTTATCCAAACCTCGTTCTAAGGTGGGAATTAGACACTATACAAAAAGAAGTCACACGAAGTGCACCCTTCTTCATGATTTAGAAGACTCAGAGAGGAGATTGGTTTCGGCACAATTTATATGTACAGTTCAAAAAAACATATCAAAGCGATAAAAATATCATTTTGCACATTAATACAAACATATAATAAAATCAGATAATAAATAAGCCAAATACAACAATTATTCCAAGCTCGAATTCTTAAACCCTGAACCAGTGGTTCTGGGTTTATCCTCCCCAGCAGAGTCGCCAGAGCTGTCACACCTCCTTTTTCCGCAAACCCGCGTGGGCGCAAGATATAAAGAGAGTTTTTCCAATTAAAGGACAATCAAAACGGGGTTCATTTATTCAGAGATTCGGAGTCGCCACTTGGGAGATTTATGGTGTCCCAAGTCACCGGTTTGAAACCCGAATTGAGGAAATGTTTGACTCTATTTACGGTCCGCGAACCAGAAACCCGGATAAGGAATTCTGTTAACCCGGGAGAAGGTGTTAGGCATTCCCGAATTCCGTGGTTCTAGCACGGTCGCTTAACTGTCATATTCGGCTTATTTATCTGATTTTTACAGTTATATACTTAATGCAAATTAATATCCCTTTACCGCTTTTATTGTTATTATTATTATTTACGAAAAAGAATGTTGCCTAAAAATATGTTTCGAATCACGTCACATGAAATGCACCCGGATCCTCGACACATTCTTATTCAACATTTTGGGATTTGGATTTGGGCCGCATGAAATGCACACCCGTATTTAAGAAGGTAAAATTATTAAAATACGTGCCTAGAGCGATTACTTATTTACATTTTTGAGAAGGCCAGGAAATTCGCTAAGAAACGGCACATCTCGAAATCTAAATATTTTATATATACATTTATGAGGGCCCCGCGATTTGTATAATTTTGTTAGGCGAGGCACACCTCTAATTCTAATTTAAAGCGAACTACATCCCGCTATATTTATTTAGGAGTTGATTCAAAATTATTTAAAACATGTTGCAAGCCACACTACATGAAATGCACCTGTGGTTCCTGAAAGACCTTCCAAAGAAAGACCTTCCGATCAGTCTTCAAAAGATGCTGCGTCAGGCAAGGGATAGAGTCCTATCATAATATAACACGCTGATTCTCAGCAGAAAAGATTCTGATTCTCAGCAGGAAGGAAACACGAGAAAGTCTTAGCAGTGACACCCCAATCCCCAGCTAAAAGTGATACAAATGAGAGAGTCTTACCGGTGAAAAACCTTCACAGGCACCATAAGGCGACGAAAGCTGAGAGAAAATCAAAATGAGAGAGGCTTGAAAGTGAAAACCCTTCGGGCACTACAAGTCAAATAAAGGGGATAATCAGATGGAAATCACGAGACAGAAATCGTGAAAGGAAATTAACGTCGGAGGATAGGCCATATGTGCATGTCATGACCAGTAGAGTTGGTATCCGCGTCTGATAAGTTTTTATAGTTGTTTCTGGTTAGAGAGTCAGTCCTCCCTTTTCTTCTATTTGTTGTTTCTTTTTATCTTTCTCCTTTTGTGAAAATTCTCCATCAAAGTCAGTCTAGTCAAAACATAGTGAGAAATGACTTCAAAACATGCCACCAACTTTCCAATTATTATGCAAGGCAAGGAAATGCCATTGACGGCATAGAAGTATGGTGCAAAAAAGATTATTAAACTGGGGCAGAAAATTTTCTTTTCAGTTTGAAAATTTTCTGGAAGTCAATACCCACTTGGGGAAGAAGGAAAGTCTTAAGGGAAATGGTCTTCGAACCAGTGTCATCCTCAACAGCCTTCAAGAAGAGTGAAACACCAATTTTGAGGAAATGAAAATCCCCCAGCAATGTTTTCTACAACAAGTTCCGAGGTGGTCGGACAACACAGAGTGGTAAAGGAAGAAAGAAAATCCCATCTTCAACAAAATAACCCCCAGCAAGTTGAGAACGGCGAAGGGATAAATGGAAAAAAACCATCCCCAGCAGGAATATCATCTCCAGCAAATGAAATCATTCCCCCACAAGTTTGGGAACCCCGAGCGAGGGAAAGGAGAACAGGAAAAACCACCACACAGGAGCGGCACAACCGCTCACAATGTTTTGAACTAACAAATTTTCTTTGATTTGAAACAGGGAAAGAAAGTGCTATTGATAGCAGAAAGTCATGCCACAAGGAAGAACACCAATACTGGGGCAGAAAATTTTCCGCCGTTGTTGAAAATTTTCTCGGAGAAACGAGGAAGGCAATTCAAGATGACGTGTCAGGTTTGTCCACCTTCAAATAGGATGTTTCAGGTTTGTCCACCTTCGAACAGGACGTCTCAGGTTTGTTCACTTTCATACATTGATACAATGGGAGTATCCGCCTTCGAATAGGATACGATGGGAGTATTCGCCCTCGAATAGGATACAATGGGAGTATTCGCCCTTGAATAGGATACAATGGGATTATTCGCCCTCGAATAGGATACAATGGGAGTATTCGCCCTCGAATAGGATACAATGGGAGTATTCGCCCTCGAATAGGATACAATGGGAGTATTCGCCCTCGAATAGGATACAATGGGAGTATTCGCCCTCGAATAGGATACAATGGGAGTATTCGCCCTCTAATAGGATACAATGGGAGTATTCGCCCTCGAATAGAATACGATGGGACTATCCACCCTCGAATAGGATATTTTACGTTTGTTTTATTTTACATTGTCCTTTGCATATTTCATAAATTATTGCCAGAATGCATTTTTAATTCAAAAGTTGCTACTAAAAGCAGGCGCCTACCTGTATAACAAAAGGCAAGTCTTCAGTCTTTACATTGCAGGTCTTGAAACCAGTAACCCACCATAAAGCAGAGAGTTACAACAAGAGTTCCCAACGCAAATTCAAGCGCATGAGTCAAAGGAAGGGAGGGAATGGAGGAAATTTTCCCAGCATCATTATCCTCAGCAGGTAAGTAAACAATTCCAAAGATATCCCCAGGAGTCAAGGAAAAATAACACGACCTAGGAGGAAAGCAATTCCGAAACAAGGTAATTCAGAAGAAAGGATGGGATGAAGTTAATGAGTTGTAGTTGAAGTCAGGGTGCCCGCCTGGAGAATGGAGTGGCGATTTTATTTTGAAGTAGTAGTTGAAGTCAGGGAGCCCGCCTGGAGAATGGAGTAGCGATTTTATTTTGAAGTAGTAGTTGAAGTCAGGGAGCCCGCCCGAAGAATGGAGTGGCAATTTTATTTTGAAGCGATAGTTGAAGTCGGGAGCCCGCTCGAAGAATGGAGTGGCGATTTTATTTTGAATCGGTAGTTGAAGTCGGAAGCCCGCCCGGAGAATGGAGTGGCGATTTATTTTGAAGTTATAGCTGAAGTCGGGGAGCCCGCCTGGAGAATGGAGTGGCGATTTTATTTTGAAGTAGTAGTTGAAGTCAGGGAGCCCGCCCGGAGAATGGAGTGGCGATTTTATTTTGAAGTAGTAGTTGAAGTCAGGGAGCCCGCCCGGAGAATGGAGTGGCGATTTTATTTTGAAGTAGGTTGTAGTTGAAGTCAGGGAGCCCGCCTGAAGAATGGAGTGGCGATTTTATTTTGAAGTAATAGTTGTAATCAGGAAGCCCGCCTGGAGAATGGAATGGCGATTTTATTTTGAAGTAATAGTTGAAATCAGGAAGCCCGCCCGGAGAATGGAGTGGCGATTTATTTTGAAGTTATAGTTGTAATCAGGAAGCCCGCCTAGAGAATGGAGTGGCGATTTTATTTTGAAGTTATAGTTGTAATCAGGAAGCCCGCCTGGAGAATGGAGTGGCGATTTTATTTTGAAGTAGTAGTTGAAGTCAGGGAGCCCGCCTGAAGAATGGAGTGGCGATTTTATTTTGAAGTAGTAGTTGAAGTCAGGGAGCCCGCCTGAAGAATGGAGTGGCGATTTTATTTTGAAGTTGTAGTTGAAGTCAGGGAGCCCGCCTGGAGAACGGAGTGGCGATTTAATTTTGAAGTAATAGTTGAAGTTAGGGAGCCCGCCTGAAGAATGGAGCGGCGATTTATTTTGAAGTTGGTTAAGGAAAGCGGCAGAGTGTAACGGAAATCCCCAGCATGAATCAGAAGGAAGGCAACCAGAATGCGAGTCAACAGTCCGAGGGGATCAACAGAAGTTTAGTCACAATAAACAAAAAGAAAAAAAAAGAGGCATGAAGCCAATCCAAAATGCAGAAGTTGATGAAAGATGTGGCATGCTCAAGACATGGCCGAGGTCACAAGCACTGTATACCTGGTCTTGATTCGAAAAGCAGCACCTGCAACTAACAAGTATCAAGGTTCAAATTTAGAGTCCACATGAAGCACTAACCAATACTCAAGATCAAGCTTCAGAAGACTTATAGATAGGAATCTTGTAACTAGTAGCCGATAGGCTTAGTTAGTCTTTCTCATGTTTTGATTTTTGATGTAATAGCAGGACCACGGACCGGAACTTCGATGGAACAGAACCTCGACGGAACGACACCTCGACTGGCTCTCCACCTCGGTATACCCCTTCCTCACTCACTTTCGAACTACACGTGGCCTCATTCCTTTATAGCCAAGGATATGTAGGCAGCTCGAAGCATGGAATGTGTAATGAATTTTATTCTATATAGGATCATGAAGGTCCTTGACTAGTTGAGTGCGTCGATGTTTGCGGTGTATGAGAGGAATAGAAGTTGTAAACGCGTGATTTTTGACCCTCCCCGAGATTTTTTATATTTTTAGCGTAAAATATTTAGTTTAGTTGTAATATAGCTATTTTAGCTAAATTTGACTCTTTTACTTTATTTTTACCTTAAAATAAAAAATAACAAAAATATGGTTTTATTAATGTTTCGTAGTCATTTTAAACTTGAAAAATACAAAAATAGTACTTTATATTTTTTATCTTTTTGTTAAAAACGAAAATTACAAAAATAATTTTTATTAATATTTTATAGTCATTTTAAACTTGAAAAATACAAAAATAGCACTTTATATTTTTATCTTTATTAAAAAAACGAAAATTACAAAAATAGTTGCATTAACATTTTGTAGTTACTTTAATTTTGAAAGAAAAATATAAAAAATAACTTTGTTTTAATTATTAGTCTTATAGTTATTTTGCTTACGTAGGATTAATTAATAACACCGTGTTCTCATTCTCGGTTCCGGCAAAGAATAATACTCGGGTTCAAACTACCCGGTTTTATAATTTTCGGACCTAGCCCATAATAATCCGAACCCACCACACGGGGAACACGGACAAAACACACTCATCACTCTACCCATAACCCATGTGATCCCCTCTAAACCAAAGACACATCACATGCACACATGACACACACCTATGGACAATCTGTAAGGACAAAGTATGGGGGATGCATTTTAAAAAAAAAAACATATAAAACAAAAGAGAGAACGGGAGAGAGGGGGTTCACGGTTAGAGCAGGAGGGGAAGGGATTTGAAAACAAAAAGAAGAGAAAAATTGAAAAGAAAAAAAAAGAGAGGCAAAAACAGAAAGAAGAGAGAACAGACATATGCATAAAGGGCTGCATTTTGAAGAGAAGAATGGACATTTTTTACGCATAGGAGAAGGAAGCAAAATTAGTTTTGAGTAGGAGGGGTAACTGGAGGAGAATATATAAATATATACACACTGTGCATTCATCTTCCAAACGGAGAAGACAAACCAGCACGTCGTCGAGCCTCCCGTCGACCACCTCGACGCCATAGTTGCCGGCAGCGTCGTCGAGCGACGACCTACCACCCAAGCGAACCAGTGTTCACTGCTGCTGCGCTCACTCCTCCATAACAGCCGACGACCAACCACCCAAGCGAACCGCCTGCTGTTTCTCCGAGTTCGTCGAGGTTCCGCGTCGAATTGTTTTGTTCTTGGTTTCAGTTTGGTTCGAGTTCTGTCCGGAGAGGTCGAAGTTCGAGATCATCATAAAAGGTTCGTTTTCTCATTGTGTACGTTGAAAATATGCAGAAATAAAGGTACATGTTCTTTTTCGATATTGTTCTTCTCGCTAATATTTTGAATCGTTTCGCATTTAATTTAGTTTCGTATGGTTCGGACGATTTTGTAAATATATGATTCTGTTGAACATGTAATTTCACAATTAATGGTGGTCTTGTAGTGTCGAAGTTAGCTAATGAAAATAACTAATTCTTCATATGCTCGCCAACTAGTTATGCTTCCGTTGTTTATGTAATTGTTCGCCATAGTCTTGAATTTGCTCACTTAGTTAACTAATCGTATGTTTACTTAAATTGGTTATATTTGAGTAGGATTTTGTCACATTGTAGAAATTGGTGCGTTATTATTCAACTGAACGACGTAATTAGATTAAAGGAATCGGGGGTGCATTTCATGTGACCCGACTCTAATTTTGAACAAGATTAAATAAAGCGTGTCAGGAACCACATGTGCATTTCATGTAGTGTGGCTTGCAACATGTTTTAAATAATTTGGAATCAACTCCTAAATAAATATAGCGGGATGTAATTCGCTTTAAATTAGAATTAGAGGTGTGTCTCGCCTAACAAAATTATACAAATCGCGGGGCCCTCATAAATGTATATATAAAATATTTAGATTTCGAGATGTGCCGTTTCTTAGCGAATTTCCTGGCCTTCTCAAAAATGTAAATAAGTAATCGCTCTACGCACGTATTTTAATAATTTTACCTTCTTAAATACGGGTGAGCATTTCATGCGGCCCAAATCCAAATCCCAAAATGTTGAATAAGAATGTGTCGAGGATCCGGGTGCATTTCATGTGACGTGATTCGAAACATATTTTTAGGCAACATTCTTTTTCGTAAATAATAATAATAACAATAAAAGCGGTAAAGGGATATTAATTTGCATTAAGTATATAACTGTAAAAATCAGATAAATAAGCCGAATATGACAGTTAAGCGACCGTGCTAGAACCACGGAATTCGGGAATGCCTAACACCTTCTCCCGGGTTAACAGAATTCCTTATCCGGGTTTCTGGTTCGCGGACCGTAAATAGAGTCAAACATTTCCTCAATTCGGGTTTCAAACCGGTGACTTGGGACACCATAAATCTCCCAAGTGGCGACTCTGAATCTCTCAATAAATGAACCCCGTTTTGATTGTCCTTTAATTGGAAAAACTCTCTTTATATCTTGCGCCCACGCGGGTTTGCGGAAAAAGGAGGTGTGACATCAGTATCATAAAATCTTTATACAAATACGGCGATGGTTGTGTCGGGAAAACGTTGTAAAGCCGTCAAAATTCGGAGAGTATAGCCAATTAAGAAAGGGTATACAAAGAAGGAACAATACCCAGGTCGAGGGACCTCCACTATGTTACCACCTGTTGGCACTATCTCGACGTGGGAAGGGATGCGATATGTAGATTGAATCTCAGCTATATGAGATGGTCCAGACACAAAAATCACCTGAGCGGGAGCAAGAGCAGGATCCTTGAGAAAATCATTTCTATATAAGGGGTTTCTAGGGACTATCTCCTCAACGGTAAGAAAGCTCTCATCCTCTTCAGCCATGAGATCCTCACCACCAGAAGGAGGGGCCACCGATAATGGAGTGGCATAAGAAATTTCATCGTGAATGCGAAGGGTTTTGTGATATTTCGACGACAAAAGGTATACTACGAAACCTGAAGAAGAAGAAGAAAGTCAAGAGTAGACATTAGCAAAGAAGATCAAAGGAGAATAGTGCTCACGCAGGAGAAGGGAGGGTGAAAACTTCTGAAAAATGAAACCCACATCTATTTATAGGGTTGGGTGGCCCGAAAATCGAAGCAAAAGATTGTCAATGGTACCAAATTGAAGTGACATGCACGCAGACGCAGTCTCGATAAGATGCATAATGATGACGCATGTGGCTATGACATCACTCTATGGTAGCCACACCAATCACGACTCTAATAGTTGTGTCATTCTATCCATCTTGGTCGAGCCTGCTTATTCAACCAAATTCATCTTAAATGAAGGCAAATCAGGTCCGCTTATTGAGGGCGTGCAGGACCACGACCTCAACAAGTGGAGGGACTAACTGTACAGGTCTAAATTTGGCGACTCGGTAGTAACGGATAAGCAAGATAAAGGATGGGGTCAACCATGGTATAACAACTAAAGGTTTCTCTTAAGACGGTTAATGCCAAAGACTAGCAGCCGAGATGAGGAAGTAACGGTAGCATAGGTTCAAATATGGACACAAAGAATATTCCTTTGGATATTCCTTTCTTTGTACTTTTTAGGGTTTTTGAGAAATGTCCCATATAAATAGGAAGAGATAGAGAACAAAAAGGGATCTTCACTTTATGAAAAAGAACACTTTGTAAAATTTGACCTGAAAGAATATACTAAAGTTGTCTCATTCATTGATTACATCACTCGAGCATACATATTTGGCTCTATATTTACAAGGTCCAAAGATTCCCCAACTTCCTCTTATTTCCCTTCTTCCACGATGTTGTCAGGGGAAGAAACTTTTCGAATCTTCGCAATAATTGGGTAGTAACTTCCTTTTGTTATGCTAGTTGCATTTATTTATATTCATTGTATATTTATGTTTTTGCATTTATGCGTTTAATCAGCTCAAACATATTAGCTAACGTCGTTCATCTTTTCTACTTCATCTAAACATTTGGTCTAAATTTAATATTCTTAATTAAGATTCACCCATTTTCTCATCATTAATTAGTTTAATCAAAAGGCTTAATACTTTTGGTCAAACAAATGGTAAGAATAGGAATTTTATTACAATTAGCATGACAATTTTATCCTGCATCTGAATAATTTATTGAACAATGTAAAATGCTCTGTTTAGGTTTATCCATTAAAAGCAAAGTATTTCGTCAAGTAAATGAACAGTGGACTTAAATTTATTCTACGGTAAAGGATCACATATGCAAGTGAACTATGCGAACTATGACAAATATGTTCGTCGTTAATAGTTTGGCACAAATATGCCCAATTCGTCCAATACTTGTTCATTTATGCCCTTGGTTCCACGGAACCACTATTTTGTCTTTCTTAAATAATTAATAATCGGGCCTAACTAATATCTGCTGACCCGACCCGTTGGGACCCGACCTACCCTTATTTCAAATATATTTTTTGATATATTCTTTTGTTTGATTGAGAGATTGTGTGATAATCACATTTATTTATTTGAGTAATTTGATAATCGATTTTTTTTGTCATACATCATTTCGGGAAGTAATCCTACTAAAAGTAGTACTAATTGATATTTATTTATTATTTTAATAATATAATATTCGAATTAGTTGTGCTTTCTTCAATCATTTTACCTTCTATTTTTATTTTTCTCAGTGGTTCTTGTTATGAAATAATATTTGTTATTGTTAGATATGTACATAATGTAGTCTTGTCCTACATTGGGATATGAGTAGTATGTCCTTGTCTAGTATAGCTATAAATAAGGACCTCTTGTATTATATTGAACACATAATATCAATATATCATATTTTCTCCTGTGCCTTCTCACATGGTATCAGAGCTATCGTGATAGATTTATCATTGTGCATAAATTCCAACGATTGCGGGAAGTGAAATTAGTCACCAAAATGCTTTTTTTCCGGCGATTTTTCAAAGTTGTTTTGCGTCTGCTTTGTCTCGATTAGTGTTGTGAAAAATCCAACACTACCACAAAAGTAGTCACAGTCCGGCGATCAAACCCCAGGGAAAATCTTCGATGGTAGTGTAGCGGTTGGAAGAAAATTTTCCGGCGAAGTTCTGACGTCGTGTGGGCCACCTTGCGGCCATTTTTTGGCGACGATTCTTCAAGATAGATTGTTCCCCTTCCAATTCCAAGCTTATCCATCCAGGTTACACCAAATTTCGACCACTTTTATATTTTTTCCAGTGTGAACAGTGATTTCAGAAGTGGACTTTCGCCCATTTTTTGAAAAAGTTTCTTCAGAACAGTTGGGTTGTCTGGTAATTTCGATCCTACCCCAACTATTTGTATTTCATTCCGACCACTTTGAATTTTTTCCGACTGCTACAGTAATATTTTGAGAGCTAAACTACCGCCGGAGATTTTCACTGGTGTTTGGTCACCGGACAGTGACTACTCTTGTAGTAGTGTTGGATTTTGCACAACACTAACCAAACCCCAGTGAAATATATTCGTTGATGTTACCTTCTTTGAAACCCAATCATACTTCACAGGTCCAGGTAATCACTTAGATATTTCTGAGGTACTACCAGTCTTTTTTTTTTGGAGATTCAGTCAGTCACATCCATCTTCCTCTACATCTCCAGCTCCACCGCCTATAGCTCTCGTTCCACCATCTATAGCTCCAGTTCCACCACCTATAGGTCCAATTCTTCCACATAACCCAGTTCAACCTTCTACAGCTCCGCCACTCTTGACTTATCATCGCCGTCCACATCCAGCATCAAGCCCAGGTGATTCACATCTCGCATTAGATTTTGCACCTACTGCGGATTTGTCTACTCTTAGTCAATCAATTGCACTCTGCAAAGGTGTACAGTCCATACTTAATCCTAATCCCCACTATATTGGTCTAAGTTATCATTATTTGTCGTCACCTCATTATGCTTTTATATCTTCTTTGTCCAATGTTTCTATTCCTAAGTCTACAGGTGAGGCACTATCTCATCTTGGATGGTGACAGGCTATGATTGACGAGATGTCTGCTTTACATGCTAGTGGCACTTGGGAGCTTGTTCCTCTTTCTGCAGGTAAGTCTATTGTTGGCTGTCGTTGCATTTATGCAGTCAAATTCGACCCGGATGGCCAGGTTAATCGGCTTAAGGCTCGTCTTGTTGCAAAAGGATATACTCAGATTTTTGGGCTTGATTATAGTGATACTTTCTCTCCCGTGGCTAAAGTAACATATGTTCGTCTTTTTCTGTCCATGCCTGTTGTACGTCATTTGCCTCTTTATCAGTTAGACATTAAGAATGTTTTTCTCCATGGTGATCTTGACGAGGAAGTTTATATGGAGCAACCACCTGGTTTTGTTGCTATGGGGAGTTTAGTGGTTGTGTATGCAGATTGTGCATGTCACTATATGGTTTGAAACAATCCCCTCGAGCATGGTTTTGTAAGTTCAGCACAATTATTCAGGAGTTCGGCATGACTCGTAGTGAGGCTGATTACTCTGTATTTTATCAGCATTCTGCTCAAAATCTGTGTATTTATGTGGTAGTTTATGTTGACGATATTGTTATTACTGGCAACGAGCATGATGGTGCACAATTATTCAGGAGTTCGGCATGACTCGTAGTGAGGCTGATTACTCTGTATTTTATCAGCATTCTGCTCAAAATCTGTGTATTTATGTGGTAGTTTATGTTGACGATATTGTTATTACTGGCAACAAGCATGATGGTTTTACTAATCTGAAGAAACATCTCTTTCGGCACTTCCAAACTAAGGATCTGGGCAGACTGAAGTATTTTCTAGGTATTGAGGTCACTCAGTCTAGCTCACGTATAGTTATTTCATAGCGGAAGTATGTCTTAGACATTCTTGAGGAGACTAGAATGATGGGTTGCAGACCTAGTGACTCTCCTATGGATCCGAATGCTAAGCTTCTACCTGGACAGGGGGAGCCTCTTAGAGACCCTACAAGATATAGGAGGATAGTTGAAAGATTGAATTACCTCACATTGACTAGACCTGACATTTCTTTTTCGGTGAGTGTTGTAAGTCAGTTTATGGATTCTCTTTGTGATAGTCACTGGGATGCAGTTGTTCGTATTCTTCGGTATATAAAGTCAGCTCCAGGCAAAGGATTGCTATTCGAGGGTCGAGGTCACGAGCAGATAGTTGGGTACATAAATGGTGATTGGGCAGGATCACCTTCTGAAGGACGATCTACATCTGGATATTGTGTTCCAGTAGGAGATAATTTGGTCTCATGGAAAAGCAAGAAACAAAATGTAGTTGCTCGATCTAGCGACGAAGCGGAATATCGAGCCATGGCTATAGCAACGTGCGAGTTAGTTTGGGTCAAACAGTTGCTGAAGGAGTTAAAGTTCAGAGAAATCAGCAGGATGGAACTAGTATGTGATAACCAAACTGCTATTCATATTGCGTCAAATTCGGTGTTCCATGAGAGGACAAAATACATTGAGATCGACTGTCACTTTGTCAGAGAAAAAATACTTTCAGGAGATATTGTTACAAAGTCTGTAAAGTCGAGTGATCAACTAGCAGATATTGTTACTAAGTCTATTACTGGTTCTCGTATTAGTTACATGTGTAACAAGCTCAATACATATGATGTGTATACACCGGCTTGAGGGGGAGTGTTAGATATGTACATAATATATTCTTGCCCCACATTGAGATATAGCTATAAATAAGGACTTCTTGTATTATATTGACCACACAATATCAATATATCATATTTTCTCCAGTGCCTTCTCACAGTTACGAAATAATAAATTAATAAACATGGAAAAGAAGCACCACTGTTGCAGTGGTGCTTTCTATGAAATAATATTTGTTATAAAATAATTAATTAATAAAAATGGTTTAACAATTTATTAATTATTTCATATCAAATTTGTAATGCAGAAAATAATCCAATAAACGAATAATCCATCATATAACAATCACCTATCCAAACAAAAAACGGATCCGTCAAGTTAAGTTGTAGTAAACATGGAATTATTTGTATTTGTATTGGTGAAAAATACAAATAGATTATGACAAATAGAAATAGATGGTAAAATAATGAAGAAAGCACAAACTAATTCGAATATTATATTATTAAAATAATAGATAAATATCAGTTACTATTTTTAGTAGGATTACTTCCCGAAATGATGTATAACAAAAAAAAATTATCAAATTCCTCAAATAAATAAATATGATTATAACACAATTTCTCAATCTCAAAAAATTTCTTTGAAAAAAAATATAGGTTGGGTCCTAACGGATCTGGTCAGCAAATTTTAGTTGGATCCGATTATTAATTATTTAAGAAAGATAAAATAGTGATTTCGTTAAACTAAGGGCATGAATGAGCAAGTATTGGACTGGTTGGGTATATATATGCCAAACTATTAACGACGTGCATTTTTATGCTAATTTGCATAATTCACTGGCATATATGGCCCTTTTCCGTTTATTCTAAGACTACTAGACATCAAATGAAAGCCAGATCCAAACAGAATGTAAGTTACAGAAAAATGCAAAGAAAATTGTGCTTAATATACAGGAATCTGCTCTGCCAAATATCTGCTCAGATTTCTGAAAAATCAAAAGCCTATTGAGATCGCATCCTCTTCTCTAAGTTCTTTTTACCTGTATCTGGTGAGTCCCTCTTTGAGACTGATGCACTGTTTCCCTTTGCCTTTCCGCTGTTGATAAACTGAGAGAAAGACAGGATGGGTGGTAACTCTGCACTCGCGCATCCATGTAGGGGTGAGGCCGATGACCTTATTGGATCTTCTGATCCAGCATTGTCATGGACTTTTTCGTCGTTAGCCTTTGGTGATACAGGCACCGAAGGATTTGATAATGCTGGAGAGCAGTTAGGTGTGGAAGTTACATTCTCAGGAGCAGAGCTGCCGAGCTTATTGACTAATTCCGTAGGACCTGCTGTAGAAAGCCACCGAGCTGTACTTGCCATTTGTGATAAATAGAAAGATTTTCCACTTTTCCCATACTTCTTATAACATTCATTTTCAAGGGAAACTGCAGATTTATCAACGTCAATCCTGCAGATAGGCAGCCAGTAAGATGAGAGAGCAGAGTTTTTATCTGAGAAGAAATCCCTTTTAGCTACAAATTCTGAAGGATAATACAGAGAACTCACATACCTTGAATCGCTGACCAGCTGCTGGTTTTTGTTTATTGCATTTAACAATCTCTGCTTGCCTGCTTCCCTGAGTGTTTCAGCTATGGCATTCTTGTCATGTTTATTGACCTATTATTAATACAGAGAACTCACATACCTTGAAGAGAGAGTGCTGGCGGGATATATGCCATTTTCCTCATTTGTTAAAGCCACCCCACCCCCCACCCCCAAAACCCAAACACACACACAAAGAATGATTTCATTTATGGTTCTCAACAATGACATATTGGGGGCAGGAGAAATGAAAACCAACACGGCCAGTTGAAAAAAGTATCAACATTATGGAAACGTTTAATTAATACTACCTTAATAACGGAAATTCAAAGGAACATAAAAGGGTAAAAACATCAAGTTAAACAAAATTGGCTGGTGTTTACAGTCATGAAATTAAAGGAAAGGAAAATCTGTATGCTACAGAGACTAGGATCTATATTAAGTATTTAGCTTTTGGTTATAAATATTTTAAATTTTGCGAAAATGCTCCAGAAAGTGCTAATTGACATGAGAGAAAAGCTTCAATCCATTTGTTTTCAATATAGCAGTACTTCCTACCAAAACTAAGTTCAGAAACAAAGAAGCCACCATCGCTCGAATGACCCATAAGCAATTTTAGTATAATTTCTGCCAGTTATAACCTTGAACACAAGTAGTAGATAAGTTAGTGAATGGACCTACACGAATTCAGTGTTAGCACAAACGGATTTCACAAGTTGAACTTTGTTACTTCCCTTTCCATCACTGAAAATCTAAGTATATAGCTTTAAAACAGAAAAGAAATCAAGCAAAAACTGCAGCAGTTTCCAAGTTCTTTGTAACAAGATGATTTGACTTTGTGCATTGTGAAATCGTAATGCAACCCAGTGGATGAGAAGTGCTTCAACATGTAAACTAAGAACACCCTGTCAATTCAACCAACATGTATTTATTACCAAAAAGACTTTAAAATGCACCTGCTTATCACGGCTTTTGTTCTGATAATAATTCTCTTCTGCACGCTGCAGCATATCAATTTTATCTTGCAACTTGAGTTTTGCAGATGTTTTTGATGAAGCGACATTCTTTGCAGCATCCAGAGCATCTAAAATAAGTAATTCCAACTTAGCCAAGATTGAAAAACAATGAAGGGAACAAGACACGAAAGCTTCCAAGTGGTTTCAGTGAATGGGACCCTAAAACCTCAGTAATCAATTTTGCATACCATCGGATTCAGATATATCTTCTTCTGACCCACTAGCTTCACCATCACGATTCCAGAATTCTGACATTTGTCCTTCGGCATTGAAACTTGAACTGCTGAAAAGGGTATAGTAAGAAGAAAAACCCCCACTATGCCTAACTGCTCAACAGTTTCATAAGAAGTTTATAATTGTTACAGTGCAAGCACAAATAGACAGATTTTCTATTTAAGGCAAATTTGAGGTGAATTGGTGCACAGTTCTTCTACGCCCCTGTACATAGTCTGGCACATTTGATTTTCCTTCATCTGTATTAGACAATATTGTTCTGTATGTACCTTATGGTGCTCTTGGGTGACACCATAGACGGGGCTTCAAAGGTGATGCTCTAGTTTCCACTATGTATAGCAGTATCTGAGGCTAGCATATATCCTAGAACTATTGAGCAACAGCAATAGACTAAAATCTAGTGACTCGCCCACTGGATGTTCTTTAACAAGCAGAGTTTATCTTCTACCATGTAACATGAGATCGTATTCATTATATGCTGATTTACCTTGCAAAAGTATAGGTTTCCATTTGGCACATATGAAGCAATGAGCATTTAGTAAAGATGATAGGAAATGCCGCAGATCCCAATTAAAGTGGTGATCCATGTTTCAGCAGTGAGATGAATGCAAAACAAGATACCTGGTCATATATATTCTTGAAGATCCAGTTCGCTGACGAAAAGCAGTTGCAGTTTTAAGTTGCTCCAAGTAACTTGTAACTAGATTAGGATGCTTGCACACATCGCACGATTTTTCACATAAAGAAGCAGGTACCTACTTTTAAGACAATACAAACATGATGTAAATAAGCCAGTAAAAACATCATCTTGCAGTTACCATTTGAAAAGGACTGTTAATAATCACGATGAATATACCATCTCTCCAAAGCTCTCAAGAATCATTGTCCTACGACAGGCAGACCCTTCACAATACTGGACCATCTGAACGCATTTCATAGACAAGATTATATAAAGTCAATGCAAGAAGAATCATGATAGTTATAATGTATGAAAAGCTCATCAAAAAAATTAAATTTGAGTTTACAATAGAAAAAGGGACCTGGTTGAAGTCGTCAAGGGACTTCTTAGAGGATTTATCTTGCAAGCTTGAGGAGTCAACCTTATTCCTTTTAGTATTACGTAAGATAAACTCCTGCAATATGGTTACAACATGTGAATTAGTCAAATACTAGTAGCAAGATTGAGAAAGAAAGATTAAAAGGAAAAATCAACTGAGTTTAGGTGATTCAACCATTTTCCTACGGTCGTCCATTCCATAATACAGTACACTTCTAGAAGGCAACTGATCACGTCCAGCTCTACCTGACTCTTGATAGAAGCCTTCCATTGACTTGGGAATATTGAAGTGACAGACCACTCTGACATCCTTTCTATCTATACCCTATAATAATGAAAAACATATAAGCTTTGTATAATCGTTGTCAAGATTGCTATCAACAGTTATCCTGGAAAATGGAATCAAGATATTTTGAGCTATTACATGCATACCATCCTGCAATGGAATCAAGATCTCAGCAGTTGTTTGTGCCTCAGGTGCTCCAATGTTTTCCAGCAAACATTAAAACAGATAAAGGCATGCATCAGAATGAACGGAAAGTTTAGAGAATCATGTGACTCAAATCCATTGCTTAGAGGCTACTTAAAGAATTATCTGTTTCTGCAAGACAACTCTTACCCAAAAGCTACAGTTGCTACCACCACTTCTGTTTTTGAAGAAATCCAGTCATCTAAGACAGAGCTCCGCATTTTACTGTTCAACCCAGCATGATATGCTAGTGGTAAGGCAATGTACATCAGTAAAACGCATTAAAGACAATTGCATAGAATTTAACTGAGCCACTCCTTACCCGCACAAGAAATGCCACTGCTGGTTAGATGGGTCGCAAGATCATCACACATAGTACGTTCCAGGCAGTAAATAATGGCGCAAACATTTCCACAAGATTTTAGTAATTTACACACATCATCGTATGGATCATCCAAAAGGTCTTTATACCGAACTGCAAAATAGAGATATATGATCAGGTATGTAATCGCAAAAGTGATGACAGATATGGTAGATAACCTGATAGTTAAAAGTAAGGTCCCAATAGGAAAGTTTGAGGTATAGTATGGTGATGACTCATGACTGACAGTAAATAACCTGATAGTCTGATACTTAAAAGAGTGATGAGTGACACGGTACATAACCTGATAGTTAAAGGTAATAGGTGTGAGAATGCGTGGGAGAAAATATTATTGATATATTGACAATGCTACAATGAGCCCTATATATACACACATAACATATCCTACTCCTAATACATATTGGATTAGGGTTAGAGTTATTTACTCCTATTTACACGACTATTCTAACACTCCCCCTCAAGCTGGTGCATATAGACCATATGTACCGAGCTTGTTACATATGTAGTTAATACGAGGACCGGTGAGGGACTTGGTGAAAATATCTGCAAGCCGATCATTCGATTTCACAAACTTTGTAACAATATCTCCCGAGAGTATCTTTTCTCTAACAAAATGACAGTCAATCTCAATGTGTTTAGTTCTTTCATGGAATACTGGATTTGACGCAATATGAAGAGCAGCTTGATTATATTTATCACACACAAGTCCCATCTGACTAATCTCACCAAATTTCAACTCCTTGAGCAACTGTTTGATCCAAATTAGCTCATATGTGGCCATAGCCATTGCTCGATCTTCTGCTTCTGCACTAGACCGAACAACCACATTCTGTTTCTTGCTCTTCCAAGACACCAAATTTCCTCCTACTAAGACACAATATCCAGACGTAGAACGTCTATCGGAAGGTGACCCTGCCCAATCAGCATCAGAGTATCCAACGATCTACTCATGGCCTCGATCTTCAAACAATAAGCCTTTGCCTGGAGCTGATTTTACATACCGAAGAATGCCGGCAACTGCATCCCAATGACTATCATAGGGAGAATCCATAAATTGACTCACAATACTCACAGGAAAGGAAATGTCAGGTCTAGTCACTCTAAGGTAATTTAATTTACCAATCAACTGCCTATATCTTGTAGGATTGCTAAGACGCTTTCCCTGTCCTGGTAGAAGTTTAGAATTCGGATTCATCGGAGTGTCAACATGTCTACAACCTGTCTGTCATTCCTGTCTCCTCAAGAATATCTAAGGCATACTTCTGTTGTGAGATCACAATACCTGAACTAGATTGAGCGACCTCAATAACCAGAAAAAATTTTAATCTTCCCAGATCCTTAGTCTGAAAGTGCTGAAAGAGATGTTGCTTCAACTTACTAATATCATCCAGATCATTGCCGGTAATAACAATATCGTCAACATAAACGACCAGATAAATACAGAGATTTGAAGCAGAATGTCGATAAAATACAGAGTGATCAGCTTCACTACGAGTCATCCCAAACTCCTGATTAACTGTGCTGAACTTACCAAACCAGGCTCGAGTAGACTGCTTTAGATCATAGAGGGACCGGCGTAACCGACATACAAGGCCACTAGACTCCCCCGGAGCAACAAAACCAGGTGGTTGCTCCATATAAACCTCATCCTCAAGGTCACAAGCATTCTTTCTTAATGTCCAACTGATAGAGAGGCCAATGGCGAACAGCAGCCATGGATAGAAAAAGGCGGACTGATGCAATTTTAGCCACGGGAGAGAAAGTATCACTGTAATCTAGTCCAAATATCCGAGTATATCCTTTGGCAACAAGATGAGCCTTAAGTCGATCAACCTGGCCATCTGGACCAACTTTGACTGCATACAACCAACGACAACCAACATCCGATTTACCTGAAGGAAGAGGAACAAGCTCTCAAGTACCACTCGTATGTAAAGCAGACATCTCGTCAATCATAGCATGTCGTCATCCGGGATGAGACAGTGCTTCACCTGTAGACTTAGGAATGGAAACAGAGGACAAAAATGACATTATGACACAAATGCACAATGGGATGACGAGAGACGATGGTAACTTAAAACGATATAATGAGGATTAGGATTAACTGTCGACCGTATACCTTTTCGTAGTGCAATCGATTGATTAAGAGGAGACAAGTCTGCAGTATTAACAGGGTCAGGTGCAGGACGTGAATCAGTTGGGCCTGATGCTGGGGCGGACGACGATGATAAGTTAGGAGTGGTGGAGCTGTAGAAGATTGAACTCGACTAGGTGGTGGCGCTTGAGCTATAGTTGGTGGAACTGTACTAGGTGGTGGCACTGGAGCTATAGTTGGTGGAGCTGGACTAGGTGGTGGCACTGGACTCGGCGGTGATACTGGAGCTATAGGTGGTGGAGCTGTAACTGAAACTGTAGGCGGTGGAGCTTTGGAGGAAGATGAATGGGAGATAGGGACTGAATCTCCAAAAGAAGGAACAGGTAGCACCTCGGAAATTTCTAAGTGATTAACGGAACCTGTGAAGTATGATTGGGTTTCAAAGAAGGTAACATCAGCAAACATAAGAAATCGGTGAAGGTCAGGAGAATAACATCGATATCCCTTTGGCGTTCTCGAGTAACCCAGAAATATGCACTTAAGAGCACGAGGAGCTAACTTATCTTTTCCTGGAGTAAGGTCATGAACAAAGCACGTACTCCCAAAGACATGGGGTGGATGAGAGAACAAAGGTAAGTAAGGAAACGGGACAAAGAATGGAACTTGATTTTGGATAGCTGAAGATGGCATACGATTAATAAGATAACAAGATGTAAGAACGGCATCCCCTAAAAACACAGCGGAACATGAGATTGTATGAGTAGGGTACGAGTAGTTTCAATAAGACGTCAATTCTTTCTTTCAGCTACCACATTTTGTTGGGATGTGTACGGACAAGATCTTTGATGAATAATCCCATGAGAGTTCATAAACTGTTGAAATGGGGAAGACAAATACTCTAGGGCATTATCACTACGAAATGTGCGGATAGAAATCCCAAATTGATTTTGAATTTCAGCATGGAATGTCTGGAAAATAGAAAACAACTCAGGTCGATTTTTCATCAAAAATATCCAATTGCACCTGGCATAATCATCAATGAAACTGACAAAGTAGCGGAATCCTAAGGTAGAGCTAACCCGACTAGGACCCCAAACATCTGAATGGACTAAAGTAAAAGGTGACTCTACTCGATTATCAAGACGTCACGGGAAGTGAGAGCGGGTATACTTACCGAGCTGACACGACTCACACTCTAAAGTGGACAAGTGAGATAAGCCAGATACCATTTTCTGAAATTTTGACAAACTGGAATGTCCTAACCGTTTATGTAATAAATCTGGTGAATCAGTAACGGGAGAAGTTATTAGAGGAAGACAAGATGTGAGTCCATGTGATTTTGCAAGGATAAGGTAATAAAGTATCTAATTCACATCTGGTACCAATGATCCGCCCTGTTCTGCGTTCCTGTATAAAAACAAGGTCATCAAGAAATAAAACAGCAGATTTAAGTGATTTGGCTAAGGGACAAACCGCTATGAGATTAAAAGGACTACCACGAACATAAAGAACTGAGTCTGAAGGTAAGGAATGAAGTGGACTTGCTTGACCTATTGCAGTTGCCATGGCTTGAGACCCATTGGCCATTGTAACTATTGGAAGAGATTGAGAATATACTAGTGAAAAGAGATTTGTTACCAGAAATATGATCGGATGCACCTGAATCAATGACCCAAGACTCAGAAGGTGAAGATTGGGAGACACCAGTCATGCTACTATTTGTTGGAACAACGGAGGTTAACCCTGAAGATGTCTGTTTACGTGTATTGTACTGAAAGAACTCAATATAATCCGGTAAAGAAACTATTTGGATTGGATTTGTTGCATTTAATCCAATGGATTGCGAGTTAAAGGCTTCAGGTACGAATTCCATTATAATATCGTGCCGGAAAATAACAAAAAATTGTTGGGATCACTGTTCACGCCGGAAAAATCACTATAGCTCGCCGAAAAATTCCAAAGTTGTCGGAATATGTTGGAAGTAGTACCAATAGACTCGGAATTGTGAGGAGAGCAAGTTGTCCTGAAGAAATTTCGCGAAAAAGTGGTCGGAAAAAGGGTAATGTGCTGGCGAGTGGGGTCGGAGCTTGCCCGGAAAATTTCTTCCGGCGGAGGTCTTCTGACAGAGAAATTTTTACGGGTTGGTCAGCGGAGGCCGATCTACTTCGTGTTGGTGTTGGTTTTTGCGCAACACTGCCGAAAAGTGGTTTTTTTTGTTATGAACAGCCTCTTTAGTCGCCTGAAAATTGCACGGTAACGAGGTCTTTCTTCCCCCAGGCCGCTGGAATGATGCACGGCGACAATTTCTCACTTTAGCTCTGATACCATGTGAGAATGCACGGGAGAAAATATTATTGATATATTGACAATGCTACAATGAGCCCTATATATACACACATAACATATCCTACTCCTAATACATATTAGATTAGGGTTAGAGTTATTTACTCCTATTTACACGACTATTCTAACAATAGGATACATGAATTTCCCGAGAATTTTGAGCATATAAATGACCATAGATATTTTATCTGATACACACAGTTGCATACAATATATAAAGGATAAATGCAGCAAATTAGGCTTACACAAAATTTGGTCCCATGATTTGAACCGAAAGCTACAGAATCATATATGGCCATTTTGGATCCCCCTTCCCCTCAGTTTTTAAAAGCCAGAAGAAAGTTTGAAGAAGTAAAAGCAAAAAAATGAATTGTACTATAAACTGTTGAAAGTTGATTCCTCATAGATTTAAGAGTGGGCAGTCAAAGAAATTGATTGGCGACTGGCTGTTCATCAATTACATATCAAAACATTTGCACTTTGTCAAGGAATAGAGATCCTTGGAGCTGACCTTCATAATAGATATTTGGCCGGTTGAACGACGATTTCAGGACTAGAGGGCTTTGCAAATTCAATGATTCTACGACATCTTTCTGAACTCTGCAGAGAGAGGACAAGTTCCGAGAAAATGAACAAAGCATATGATCATTTCAAAATAAGCAGCAAGGAACTGTTAATTAAAAAAACCTTAAAATTATATTTGGCAAGGGGAAAGAATAGCCAGAGGGAAGTAAGATCACATATAATTCCTGTTACAATAAGATTGATCTCCATTGACATATAAATCGTATTACTTCCTTCTCTAGCAAAATGCACATAAGCAAACTTACTTAGGGACAGCAGTTGCTGTCAAAGCCAATACTGGTATATTTGATAGGTGACTTCTCAGGGAAGAAAGCTTTCGATAGCTAGGCCTAAATAGGAGGAGAAAAAGTCATGGGGCCAAAAGAATTATGCAAGGATTAAATGCATAAACTTAATAAAAGAAAATAAAGACAAGAAGTTAAAAGTTGAAGAATTAAAGAGAAATGACAGCTCCAATATAGGAAACTTCCTGTTTGGCCATAGATTTTGGCTACCTTTTTTCAAAAAAATTGAAAACATTGTTTATTCATGGAATATGATCCATTTTTGAAAGGAAAAAAAAAATCAACTTCCCCAAGATTGATTTAGGGTAGTTTTTGGGTGAATTTTTTTTCTTCCACTCACAAAACTTCAACATTTTTTTCAAATAAAATGCATGTCCAAACACACAACTTCAACTTCCAAAAAAACGGAACTTCAAAAACACTTTTTTCAAGTTTCAACCAAATCTATGTCCAAACGCAAGCAATTATAGCTTAAAGGTAGAAACGATAATATTGAGTAGGTACATTAAGCTAAAGATCCCACTTGAAATGAGTATATGCACATTATAACGGTAAGGCCAATGTGCCTTTGGATTGGGAAGTGTCATTTTGGAACTAGAATGCAAGCATCAAAGAAAGCACTAAATGGACCTTTGTTGTATTTTTTTCCAATGCACTTGAACATGCAAAATATGAGGATGAGAAAGGAGGTAAGATGTCTCAGGTATTTAACACAAAGAGTACAGTGGCACCAGATATTCCAGAAAAATGCTCTTAAAATCTATTTTTTATATTGGAACATACTATCATGGGAAAATTATTCTAATTTACAAGCTCAGAGAACCATTAATAAAGCCCATAAAACCATTAATAAAGCCCATAACATGTCCAAAAAACAAACCTTATACTAACCAAAAAGGACAAATGAGTGTATTAAATTAACCGAAACTACCAACGACCACGATAGAAGGAGACATATGTGGATCGGGAATTCACCTAAAGTCATGGCCCCAGGTCGAGATGCAATGTGCCTGGATTTTTTTAAAGGAATGATATTAACAGATAAATAGTAAGAGAAACTTCTGACAGAAGTAAATGAAGATGGAGTTAAACCTCATCAATGGCAATGAGATTCAGCAATCCTCTGGCATGAATCTTTGTCAGCTTTGACATAAATCCGGATGTTGCAATTAGTTCTGGTGTCACATACAGTAACCTTACAGCTGGCTTCCCAGATTCCAGGTCCTCGTATATCTAAGATTCAAGAAGAAAATGCAGTTATATACATGTGTTGGACCCTTACGTTTCGGTCCACGGTCTGAAATGCGTTTAAAAGCATTGGGCACACTTCAAATCGTCGATGACTGATACCTCTAGGGCACCTTTATAGTGAACCTTATGAAACGCACATGAAACTTTTGAATCGACAACAATAAAATAGAGCAATCATCCTTACAGGTATGAGGTGGATGATAAGGAAATTAAATGACCTGTCCAAAGACTCAAAAACAGCAAGCTCGTATTATGGTTACAGAAGTGGTTATAACAGAGTAGCTTACTCCAAAGATGGATGTGAGGACAGATGTTCACTACTACCACAAAAACCGCCCTGTATCTAGGAATGGCAATGGGGCGGGGCGGGGCGGGGCGGGTTTAGCCTTAACCCGCTAAGATTTCAACCCGCACTGCCCCGCACCGCATAGCAATATTTTCAATTCTCAACCCGCCCCGCCTCCCATAAACCCGCACCGCACCGCCCCGTTTTATAACTTTTTTTTTTAAATAAAAAAATGCTGTTCTTTTGTTTTCATTTTTAAGGAGTAATTTTTCTTTTTTATGAGTTTGATTTCAAGAACAAATCCCTATTTTAATTTGTTTGAATTGTCTTCAAAATTTCATAAAAGTATATACATAATAACAATTGCAATTATCTATGAGTACTCTGTCTTCACCGAAGGAACCAAGTCGTATAAAATGTGTTGAAGATGTGATCGATTTTACTTCAAGCTTTTGCATATTAACTACCTTACAATAGTTTGCTGAGGAAGGAATTTGTTTTTACAAAATTAATAAACTCTGTCAGCAATGCAACACAAACTGTCATTGAATAAATCACTACTTTAGCTTCTCCAAGTTGGTGTGGGTAGTTGTGCAGATTTTTCTTTTTCTTTTTTCTGATATTAGATAAGTATTAATCAAATAAATACTTACAACAAATAAATGAAACATAGTAACATTAATTATCTATGAAAATTATAAATTGAAATGGCCAAAACCAGTCAAAAGAAAGATAAACTGAGAAAACGAGAGTGGAAAGACAAAGTCGATTGGAAGTGGTTGAGTGAAACCTCAAAGTTAGTGCATTTAAAAGAAATGGAGCTAGTACAAAAAGGTATTACCCGCAACCGCTAAAATTTAAAAAATTTACTTCAACCCACACCGCACCCGCCCCGCCACGCAATTGTGTTGCCCCGCAACCGCCCCGCATAGACTTAAACCCACACCCGCACCGCCCCATTGCCATCCCTAGGTTGTATCTTCTATAGTGGCCCGTCACTTCTCATAAGTAAGGTTAGATCAAAGGAAAGTGGAAACTCTCAGAAGATATATCTTTTAATTCCTTTAGTTTATCCCCTAAAAAAACTTCAACTCATGACTGATATCTGATACTAAAGGATTTCCCAGAAATTGTATTCGCAAAATCACCCCTACGAGTGCTTTTTCAAGCATAAAGGGATATGAACATGCAAATAACTGAACTTCTAAAGGAAAAGAGAGCTCACAGCTAAGATCATAATCAACCAGGACTCGTACTCCACCTGTCCCATTTTAGGGATTATTGTGTAACTGCAGACGAATTTAATAAGGTAATTGGCTTGTATATTGCTGAAGTATAAAAATAAAAATAATGGTTGACAGGTCAGTGTAAGGGGATAAACATCAGATCATTACTGAAAACAGTATCACTTAAGCACATAACCTAAATCACTAAACCTTTGTGTATATTGGTCTTACTGACATTAAATTCCAATCATCTTAGCACATCCCAAAAGCACGTGTTCAATATAAGTTGATGGAAAATGATCAAATATCTAGGCAAATGGGATAGGAAGAAAGTGATCCCTGTCAATCATGCTGATCAAAGGACTCAAGAAATCAGCAGCACTATAAAGCCTCAACCGTAAGGTACACCTCTCTTTTCTCCATTATAATGTAATGTATCAGAAGGGTTCATACAGACTACAAATAACTTTGATTTGACTATTATGAAACTGGCATTAGATTGTAGATAAACACATAATTTTTCTCGAAAGAGTATTTTCAAAATCAACTATGAGACACTAATCTCACTCCCACAATAACTTGACCACGCTTCAGAAGCATAGACTTGAAATATCTCTACGAATGTATTAACTTATCCCTATTTACCTTATTTTTCACTTGAACTGTCTGGGTTGATGAAAGAAATTCAGCAGGAATCCCTTTTTCTTTCAATGCTGACACTTGATTTTCCTAAGCAAGAAAAGGGAAAATTAGAACACAAAAATATGAAAGTAAATAAACATAAAACCAGAAGCAAGATTCTTAAATCATACTTACCATGAGAGCTGAGAACAAATGGCAAACCGATGAAAGGAGTCAGTAATGGGTACTAGAATTTGCAAGTGAACAAGAAAAATAGTATAGCTTGTGCTTTCATCATAAGGTGAAGCCAAACAAAGATAATAGAAAGCACCTATCAAGGGGCTAACAACAAGCACAATTCCTGGTTTTGCCAAAGCGGGGATCTGATAGCACATGGACTTCCCTCCACCAGTTGGCATGAGGCAAAAGCAATCCCTTCCTATGTAATTTTCACATATTATTAGCACAGTAGAGAGATATCACATCACACTACATCCCAAATGATAAAACCATACTTAACCAGCAGAAAACAAAAAGATTAGTAAGAGAAAACTAAGAAACAGAAGGAATACAACCAAAATAAAAAGAGTACAATGAGTACAAAACGAATGCCACACACAAGAAAATGCTTAAGGTAGAAAATCTATAACTATAATATTATACCAAAAAATCATGGTTTTCTCACTCAATGCAAAAAGATGATCAACTTTGCGAATGTGAAAAGAATCTTGCCTGATAAAACAGCTTCAATAGCATCCAATTGTTTCCCCCTGAAATTGGAATGTCCAAAGTGCCATCTCAAAAGCTTGACTAAAGCTTCCTTCCCAATCACCTGCTTCTGAGGTCCACAATTACTTTGTAGTGGTAATGGTGATTTCTTCATTTCCACCACTAAACCTGCAACAACACCCAGTGCTTTATTACAACTTGTCTTGTATCTTAACACTCTTGCCCATAAAATTCACGGTGGAGCTAGCTCGAACACCCCCTTATTTATTTATTTATTTATTTTTAAATAAAGCCTAAAATGCCCAAAATTGTAACTTTTAAATTATTCACCTCATATTGGGCAATAACAGACAGCACCAATACACACACACACACACACTACAAGCACGCAAAAGTCAAAACGTACAATTTTTAAATGAAACAGAAACACTCAGGCAATGCCTAGTAGAAGAGCCAGAAAATAGCACTACATCGAAAGGAGACATTAAAATTCTATATCGATTCTAAAGAAGTTTATTGAAGTGTAAATGATAATCAGAAGATCCTAATTGATAATTCAATATTAATTTGCATGAGGTGAAACTGAACCTTGATAAGATAAACTCCGGCAAAGGAAGCCGAACGGAGGGTTTTTGCCGGGAAAGGGGACATATATTATATATATATATATATAAATGAGAATGGAAGAATTCGAGAATTTGAAACAACGGTTGTGATTTGTAATTCGGATATTAATCAGGGGTACTATAGACAATTGCAATTTCAGTATAACTGGCTTTGTCCCCCCCCCCCCCCGGCAATTTGGTCCCTGCAAACGGTTTTTTTTTTTTTTTTTTGGGTTAAAAAAAATTTTATTCAACCAAAATCTATATCTATCTATATCTATCTATATATTATTAAAATGAGAGAAAAAGCCCTCTCCTTAAATCAAGTGGCAACCTAGAAAAAAACAACTTGACATAATTAGTTATTTAATTAATAGTTAGTTATTTTTTTGAATTTAAATATCTATAAAAAAAGAAAATAAGAAAAAAAATTACCACTTCAAATTTGAGAGTAATATATATATATATATATATATATATATATATATATATATATATATATATATATATATATATATATATATATATATATATATATATATATATATATATATATATATATATATATATATATATATATATATATATATATATATATATATATATATATATATATATATATATATATATTATAGATAATAGGAATAGCAAAAAAAGTCCAAGAATGCTAAGTTTCACCATAATTCAACAAGTGTCAAATTTTAGGAACAAACCTCCATAAATTTTGGATATTCAAAAATAATTTAAAATAAATAAAAAATTTAAAAATCTTTAATCTTCCAATTTAGTTTACTACAACATGGACAAATTTTTAAATGCTTCGTTAAACCTAAAAATTCGAAAAACATAACTACTCCAAGTCTAAATTATTAACTGCTGATATAATTAGATAAATGGAAAGAATAATTTAGAATTAGCGTCACTTTTACAAATTGAACCTTCCCTTTTGTCTTGAAAATTAAAAAAAAAATTCAGAATTTTTATTAGATGCCTTGATTTTAAAAAATGTATACCAAGACATAGTTGTTTCTTTACATTAAAAGAGAGAGAATATTGTTGTACTAATTTGATAGTATTGAGAAAAGTTATTTGGCAATTTTACAATAAAATCTAAACTATTTTTGATTAATTAAATTATATATCTATGTAAGCTATTTTTAATTAATTTAAATTATATATTTATATCTATATTTATATTTATATAAAGATTCACTCATCAAGAATATAAGAAAAATATTATACAAAAGAAAGCAACAGACATAAATATTAAACAAAGTAACATGCTAATATTTTTTTATTAACAATGTAATAATACTAAATATTGGATAATATAATCCCGATATTGGGGGAAAATCCGGGTCGTGACACAAAATTAGTTCCTTTAATTTAATAGAGATTTTATCCATTAAAATTCAGATTATATTATTGAGAATAGCAAAATAAAATTTAAAATAAAATAATATTTCACGAGTAATAAAATATATCTTTTATTATATTACAAAAAGAAAGTAGTAATAAAAAATATTATACAAATTTATATGCTAATAAATTTTTATTAACAATATAATAATACTAAATATTATATATAATAAAGAATAATATAGAACAAAAAATATTTTTTATTAGTCCCTTTAATTTAATAGATATTTTAGTCATTAAAATGCAAATAATATTGCTGAGAAAAAAAATAAAATTTTAAATAAAAATATATTTCTAGAATAATAAAATATATATATTCTATTATATTACAAAAGATAGTAGCAGATAAAAATATTAAACAACGTAATATGCTAATAAAAATATCTATTAACAATATAATAATCCAAATATTGGTAATATAATATCCTCACAAGGTAGGGGTATACACTACCCTTCCCGAATCCCACGGTGTGGTATAATACTGGTATATTATTGTTGTTGTATATAAGTATATTTAATTTAATAGAGATTTATTATTGGATATATCGTATTGAAAAATATGATGACAATTAAAATTTATAAAACAATGCGATCTAATATGTTCAAATAACCTCGATCATAATTTAAATTAATTCATATTTTTAATATCGACCGCGCATCATGCGGGTGTGACTACTAGTCTATATTCTAAAAGGAAGAAAGTGAGCCTTTTGATTTTGCCAAGTGTCACATGCATAAAATGCCATGTAGTAATTTTAGGATAAATTAGTTAATTTAGATAAAATTAGTTTTTTTAAAAATTTTGAATTTAAAACAATTAATTATGTATTCTATATTTTAAAGAATCAGTAGATTCTACGTTATTTTGAAAATCCTTCAAAGTTGCAAGTGTATATTGTAGAATACAGTGAAATATTATGTATAAAAAGAAAAGGAAAACTTTATTTCTTTTGGGTTGATTTTTGGCTTTAGAGGAGAAAATTAGTTTTTTTTTTAATTTTCAATTTAAAAATAATTAAATAGGTAGTTTGTATTGTTTTTAAAAATGACTTTATATAAGAAAGAGAAAAGAAGTTACCCTCAGAAAAATTGGGCGCTTCAGAGTTCACCTCCACCGCGTTCTTCATTCGACTATTTGCCCTAAAAATAGCAATCCATCAAATTCGGCAACACTCCCACGATCTCTCACCACTACTTCAACTCCTCATCCACGAATTCTTGATTTCACAGTTTTCTCAATTCAGTTTTCTACTTTTACAAATTATATATACTTTTATGCAAAGATCAAAAAATTGGGAGAATTTTGAAATTGGGTGTAGTAAAAAGAAAATCTTTACAATTGTGATTTGCTCAAGTTTTCTCATTAAAGAACTGGGCTTTCTTTACTCTTTGTAAGTTCTGCTTACTTCTTACTAATTTTTCAGGTTAATCATTTTTATTCTTCTCATTGTTTATGATTTTTTTGTATGGTATTCATGGTTTATTTAGTGCAAAAGCCCTTAGGACTTTCAATGGTATGAGGCAGAAGGACTACTTGCTAATATATGGCACTATATGTCAGCAATTCTCCTTTTGTTTTCTGTTTGAGTAATTTTTTTGGCACCTCAATGGCATGAGGCAGAAGGATTACTTGCTAATATATGACACTATATGTCAGCAATTCTTCTTTTATTTATTTCATTGTGTTTTATATTGCTTATCAAGGACATAATCTCCTCCTCCATTGTTGTTTGTCAAATGCTAGACTAAAGCAAATTGTGTGGAACTGCGCTTTCTTTGCTCTTTGTTAGTTTTTCTTACTTTTTACTATTTTTTCAGATTAACCATTTTCATTCCTCTCATTGTTTATGATTTTTTGTGTGGTATTCATGGTTTATTTAGTGCTAAATCCCTAATCACAAAGATCTTTGCTGATGATCTCTTGCTTCATATATTTCACATCATCTCTTGCTTCATATTTGTTTATAAATATTTTGTGGGAGTCTTAATATATATTTATAAATGCCTCTGTTTATTTTCATGATTTAATGGCGGGTGAAATAAATTTTGTTAGCCAAATTAACAGCAAGTCAATAAATTGGAAGTTAAAGGTTCGCATTGTCAAGCTTTGGGAAAATCCAAATTACGACAGACCTGATACCCCTTTTTCTCTTGAGATTATTTTGATGGACGAAAAGATATTGTTTTACATATTTTACATATGCATAAAGTTAACATATCTATAAGTATATTACAGTCATATACTATATAACTTAGTCGTTTTAACTAATAGACTATTTTTTTTAGGGCAACCGCATTCACTCAAATATTGGCACGTCTTTTATCCATAGGTTCAAACAACAAATTGAGGAAATGGGTTTGTACATCATGAAGAATTTTGTAGTTTGTCCAAATAATATGAAGCTGAAGATGAAAGACCATAACTTTAAGTTGATGTTCACCCATAAGACCACTGTCGAGCAAATACATGATCCACTTTTTCAACATGTGTATCTTCAAATTTAGAACCTATGAGCAGTTGTGACAATATTGAGCTATTTGGTAATTAAATTTTTCTCTTCTTTTTCATTTACAATTTACTTTTAGTTATTTATTATATGAGTGCTAAGTGAGAAGTACGGTGAGAAGGCAGAAGAAGTATCACAAAGGTCATCTAACAGCATTTAAGGACCAACATTCTTATTATTTGTGGCACGGTTAGCTTCCAGAGTCTCCAAACTTTGTGCTTGCTATCTCGATATACCACGTTCATAAAACTAATCTCATTCAATCTCTTAGATGATAAGGAACAATTTACTCAATAAGAATAATGTTCAAAACTACATTCTTTATTGAAGGTTCTTATTATAGGTGAAGTAGAATATATTTTTGTGTCACTTTAATATCTCTGTATTTCAAAAACAATAGGCATAAAGTGCTATCGAAGTTGTGAGGCTGACAAGAGGAACATAAAGTTCTACAGATATAATTTTAGCTAAAATCTTATGAAATTTCATTAAAAGGGATTAGGCCTCATAAATAATTTTGGCTTTAGGCCCCTACTATAGTTGAGCCTCCCCTGTGTAGTCTCTAAATCAAAACCGTCATTTTAACTGTTAACGTGATAATTGGTATTCAACAACTAAAAGGTAGTTAGTTGATTAAGAACCTAATGACCACCTACGAGAAACAATATTTTGATGCTTCCTTCTACAAGTAATACTTGATTGTGTTCAAGTTCTATCTGCAGTTATGGAAACATCAGTGAGATATTAGTGACATTTATTAATATGAGATATTGTCGAATACCAGTTATCAGGAAAAACATTTAAAGAACCTCCATGAAATTATATCATGATAGTTTTTAGTTCTTATACAATCTTCATTTATATTGTCTATAATGCTTACTAATTTTGCATATATTTCCTTGCTTTGTAGATGTCATTGACGAAGTTGTGCATTATGAGGACGTTGAGTATATCAAGCAAGATGATAACATTCGCATGTACATGAACATTGAGATACAAGATTATGAGTAAGCTCGCCACGATTTATTCAACTAAGTAAATGTTTCAACAATTATTTATTTTGATTCCTAGCTTAACCTTATAATAATTGCAGGAGCAACAACATTTCTGCAACTCTTTGGGGAGACTTCATGGAACATATCAAGCCATATTTGAATGAATCCAATGATAACCCCGTCGTCGTCGTCATGCAATTATTTAGAGCACACCGATATCAAGGTTATGTCTACTTACTTTGAAATACAATGTCTCTATACAATTACTAAACTCATAAAAATTACGTTTAAGCTGCAGAAAAATATTCTGTGAGGAACACTTGGCACACGTCCAAACTTTGGATCAATTCAAATCTTCCTCAAGTTGTTGACTTTTTTCTCTAGGTCTCCATAACCAAAGCTAAATTTCAGGCTATTTCATCTTATATTTTAGTCTTAATATATATTAACGCATCTCAAGTTAAAATATATATTAACGTATCTCAATTTAAAAATGAAACAGAATGGTTTCTGTGCACGGAGAAAGCTCACAAAGAATTGCTCAAGTATCATCTCACAAAACTCAATCTGTTGCTGATGAGCTAGCATCGGGAAGTATTGAAATTAAATTTATTGAGGATTTGAGAGACACTAAACATGTGAGTGCCTATTTTTTAATTTTGTTAATTTTTATTTAGCACAATTTTTATCTTATTTTTCTCTACATAATTTGGATATACAATTTTTATGCACAGTCAGAAAATTTTTGGATTCTAGCAACTATTGTACACGTAGAATTAGATCATGGATGGTGTTATTTAGCATGCAAAAATTGCGCAAAGAAAGTAGAAAAAGGAGGAGGAAAATTCTACTGTAAAAAATGCGAGCAATAATGTATAGTTTCTTTTAACTATTATTAAGTATCAAAAATTTAAAAAAAAAACAAACTGTTTCCAAGTACAGGCTACAAGTTAAGGTGATGGATTGCATTGGTACAATTTCTTTGTTGTTATGGGATAAGGATGCAACTAATATTATTGGAAAGTCCGCAAATGATTTAAAAGATGTTATATATGAGGTATAATACAATTGCTTAGAAAATAAGACCATCAATGTTAATAGAAGTGGTACGTGATCCATTCCCTCGCATCTCCATTTCATCTTATTTATGGGGTAGTTGACTTAAAGTTCGTTTAACTTTAACTTACAAAGACATCAAAATATGATTTTAAAATTTCAAAATAGCTTATTGTACCAAGGAGAATAGCTGTCGAATGACAAATAATCAAATTCTGTATCAATTACGTTATCTTAAAATTGTGAAGTTCTTACTTACTGTGGATTATATTTATATGTATAATCGTTCTTTGTTTTTTTAATTATAAGTTCAGACAATTTTTTGCTTCTTCAGGTGGTCTAATCCATTTTAAAGACATATTTTTACTATATTATTTTTTTCTTTGAAATAATCCGCGCATCGCGTGGGTACGTATACTAGTTGTATATTTACAACCACTAGTTCAATTTGGACTCAAGAACTAGTCATCTTTGTATCCTTTTATCTAATAGTGTTAACTATGCATTTAAATTCATGAACTATATACTATTAGTTAGGAAAACTATTTAAGCTATTAGTATCTTATTCCATTTGCTATAACTTTTTCCTCTGATGTGCAGTTGGAGGCTAATTTTTTTAAGTCTCTCATGACTCTTTTTCTTTTCATTTTGAAATCTTCTAGGATTCCTTTCACCTCCATACATGGTATACTGTTACAGCAAACAGCCATTGTCAAACTTGACTTTTAGCTCTGCTTCATGTGCACCTCTTTGCCATCCAACATACTTCATCACTCCATATTTTAAGAGTTTTGTTTTCATTCATCCACTTCAATAGAGAACACCAGATATCTCTTGCATATTTACATTCAAAGAATAAGTGAGCTAGTGATTCTGTAGTTCCTGTAGAGCACAAAACACTTATTTGGTACATGTATTCCCTATCTCTCTAGTCTGTCCACAGTTGCAATCCTTTATTTTATGGCTAGCCATAGAATGAATTAATGCCTAGAAATTCGCCTTGCTCCCATAGTCAGATTTTTCCATTGAACTTTTTGATGTTGTGGTTGAAAGTATAGATAGGATGCCTTGATGCTGAACTTATCACCCTTGCCGCATTTTCCCAGTTCCACCTTGTAGTTCTTGTTTCTAAACCATTTTCTTGCATCAAATATTTTTCTCGCAAGCCAGCAAGCCTGTGTAGGTGTTTTCATGGACTGTATCTCCTTGTTCTTTATTTAATAGTCATGTATCTATTGCACCCATAGTGATTCCTTCCTTGTAGAAACTGTCCATATGAGTTTATATATGGCTGCCCTGTTCCACAAAGTGTAGTCTATCAACTTTAGGCCCCCAGCTGATCTTGGCATACACAATGATTCCCAGGAGACTAGAGCTTTTCTCGATGCTTCACAACTTCCAGTTGAAAGTTTCTGCATATACTTGTGATAAGCTGAACAACCTTCTTGGGTAATACAAAAATCTGAGCCCAGTATGTTTGCATCTCGAAGAGAACACTTTTGATCATCTGCTGTAATGACCCGGCCGGTCATTTTTTAAATTTACGCCCCGATCCCCAATTTAACTGTTCCCCTAAGTTCATTTCTGCTATTGTGGTTTGCCGGGAGGGTTGGTTCTGGAATTTGGAGTGTTTTGGGACACTTAGTCCCTAAATGGGAGCTTTATAGTTGGAAAATGGCCCGTATTTGGAACAGTATTAAGACGACCTCGGAACAGAAATATGATGCTTCCATTAGCTTCGTTAGGTGATTTCGGGGTTGGGAGCGCGTTCGGAATGTATTTTGGAGGTCCGTAGCTCAATTAGGCTTGAAATGCCGAAGTTTGAAATTTTGGCGAATCCGAACGATAGGTGACATTTTGATCCGGGGGTCGGAATGGAATTCCGACAATTTTTGTAGCTTCGTTATGTGATTTTGGATGTGTCTGTAAATTTTCAGGTCATTCGGACGTCGTTTGGTCGGGTGTTTGATTGAATGTGTAATTCGGAAAGTTTTATGGAATTTAGGCTTGAATCCGATGTGAATTGTGAGTTTTGGTGTTGTTAGACGTGTTTCAAGGGTTGGAGCAAGTTCGAATGAGGTATTAGGATGTGTTGGTGTGATTAGATTAGGTCCCGGGGGCCTTGGGGTGTTTTCGGGTGGTTAAACGGAAGAAAACATGGAAAATTGCAGGTTGAGCAAGTCTGGTTCTGTTGTTTTCGCTCCTGCGAAAAAAGGAGCGCAGAGGCGAGTCCGCAGGAGCGGACTATGGAGCACAGAAGCGCTTGGTCGCGTAGAAGCGGAAGTTTGTTCATTGAGGCGGCATCGCTGGTGCGAGGGTGAGACCGCAAAAGCGGTCAAGAGGTTGATTTGGGAAGAACCGCAGAAACGGATGATTGATCGCCTATGCGAGTCCGCCGAAGCGGACTCTGGTGCGCAGGAGCGGGATTCTTCGCAGGAGCGGTGGTTAAATCGCGAAAGCGGACGCGCGGAAACGGTCATGTTCCCGCAGAAGCGGAAGTTACCAGCTAGGCCTGGGATTCACAGAAGTGACCAGTTGGTCGCGGATACGGTCTCGCGAAAGAGGAAATTGTCCGCAGAAGGATTAATTATATCAGAAGTTAGAAATTTCAAAACATTTCAAAACATTTAGGGCTCGGCTTAAGAGGCGATTTGGGCGATTTTGAAGGGAAATTCAAGGAGATTCTTCAGGTAATCAACTATGGACTCAAATTATGATTAGTATTGATAAGATTATGAATTATCTCATGAAATTGGAGGAATTTGGGGTATATCATGGAGGTTTTAGTCCTAGGCCTAAATCATAGAGAATCATTGATTTGAATGGGCAAACGGAGTCCGATTTTGATAAATTTTATATGCATGGACTCGTATTTAGACGATGGTTCCAAATATATAATTTTTGTAATTTTTTGAGAAGCGTACCGAAAGTAGGGTTTTGGAAACTTGTGGTTTTTGGTGTATTTTAAATTATTTCGATTGGGTAATGCCCAATTGGCCTATTTTGATGTAATTCTATTGATTTTTAATTAGATACTACACCTGTGGAGGCTGACATTCGCGGCAAGAGAGTTGTCTCTTAGCGGCTTTATACCGGAGTCGAGGTAAGTGGCTTGTCTAACCTCGTGTGGGGGAACCTTCACCCCCAGAATATTATGTGATAGTTTAAATGCCTTGTACACGAGGTAACGGGCGTGTACATGCGCGGGCTGTTGTAACTCACTTTACTTGAATTGTCCAATTCATGATTTTCCTGTTCTTGGCTGATTAAATTGTGACATTTACCTGGTATTCGTTAGGAAAGCATGATTAGATAGGATTTATCTGTCTAATTGTCTAATTGTCTTACCTGAACTCCTTGATAATTTTTGGTACTAGTTTTTGGTGAAGTTGTAGTTAAGCATATTATATTTTCTCTGTGTGTTTCTTTATTTGTTGTGTTGGGGGACTGCGGGTTCGATTCCCTGAGATCCCAGGGCTGTGGGTTCGAAAACCTGACTAAACGACGTCTGAATGACCTGAAATTTTGCAGGCACATCCAAGGGCTGCGGGTTCGATTCCCGAAGACCCGGAGTTTATTGCTATGTTATTGAGATATGGACTGCGGGTTCGATTCCCGGAGATCCTGAGATATTGAGACACATCTTGAGATATTGAGACACGTGCTGCGGGTTTGATTCCCGGAGACCCAGAGATACTGATATTGGGACTGCGGGTTAAATTCTCGTAGCTCCTGGGTTGTTGATTATAGAGTGGGACTGTGGGTTCAATTCCCACAGGTCCTGGACTTATTGGTTTGAGTTTATGTTGTGTTGGTTACTCGTTGGTAGATTAATTGTACACATTTGTAGTAATTACTTATTTGTTGCCATTTCAGACTCGTTCTTATTTAAAATTTGCTCATTATTGTTATTATCATTATGTTATTATCTCTCGGTAGGGCCCTGACCTTCCTCGTCACTAATCCATCGAGGTTAGGCTTGGCACTTACTGAGTACCGCTGTGGTGTACTCATGCTACTCTTCTGCACACTTTTGTTGTGCAGATCCAGGTACATCAGGACAGGCTCATCCTAGGTGATTCAGCAGTACATTCGGAGACCTCGAGGTATGATCTGCTACGTCCGCGGATCCGGAGGCCCCTCCTTCTATTCTGATAGTGATAGTAGATATTTTTCCTTATTTCGTTGTTTTTAGATACTCTTGATGTATAGAGCCTCAGTTGTACTTTCCTTTTTAGTCTGTGTTACCCGTGGGATTTCCGGGTCATGGTGGTATGTTATATAGTGTGGTTGACGAGTGTATGTGTCAAGCGGCACGGATTACATTCCTTTTTATATCATTTTCCGCTATTTCTTATCTAATGTTCATAAACTTGTATATTCTGTATCGTGTTAAGCTTACCTAGTCGCGGAGACTGGGTATCGTCATAACAGGTTCACAATTGGTGAACTAGGGTCGTGACAAGTTGGTATCAGAGCCCTAGGTTCATAGGAGTCACGGGACACAGATCGGTTACTTAGAGTCTCGCAGATCGATAAGGAGACGTCTGTATTTATCCACGAGAGGCTATGTAACTGTTTAGGAAACTCTTCATTTCTTTTGGATTTCTTGTCGTGCGACATTTTTTTGGCACCAAATCTAAACTTCTGCTTTCTATTCTCTCTTAGATGATGAGGACACGTGCTACTCGCGAGGATTAGGCACCCGCGCCCCCTGTTGCCGCCATCAGAGGCCGGGGCCGTGGTAAAGGACGAGGAAGCGCCCGAGGTGCAGCCACAGCACCCGCACGCGCTACCGCCAAGGTGCCACCGGTGGATCAGGTTGGAGCACAGGCACCTGGTACACCGACTACAACTGCTACTATTCTAGCACTATAGGAGACCCTAGCCCAGTTCATGAGTATGTATACCACTTTAGCTCAGGCAGGACTGCTTCCTCTTGTCGCAGCTACATCTCAGGCCAGGGGAGGGGCCCAAACTCCCGCGGCCGTTACACCGGAGCAACGTGTGCCAGTGGGACATGTTCCAGATGTTTTGGTTATGCCTCCTGCCGCCCCAGCATAGCCTGGGGGTGGGCCAGCTGCCTCCGAGGACGAGCAGTGTAGATTGGAGAGGTTCAAGAAATATGATCCTCCAGTGTTCAGTAGTTTGGCTACATATGATACATTGGGTTTTCTGGAGGAGTGTCATCGTATTCTTCGTACCATGGGGATAGTGGAGACCATCGGGGTTTCCTTGACTGCTTTTCAGCTTCGTGGGGCCGCTTATGATTGGTGGCGCATGTATGAGTTAGATAGTCCAGATGAGTCTGCTTTATTGACTTGGGCGCAGTTTTCTGACCTGTTTTTGAGGGAGTTTGTTCCCTAGAGCCTTAGGGATTCTTGGCGATCGGGGTTTGAGCGATTGCGACAGGGCTCCGTGTTAGTATCGAAGTATGCTATTAGTTTCACCCGTCTAGCCAGGCACGCACCGGCTTTGGTAGCCACGGCCCGAAAGAGAGTGCGAAGATTTATTGAGGGCCTTATTCCGCCGATCCGGTCCAGCATGGCCAGGGAGTTGGAGACGAATATACCTTATCACTAGGCGGTGAGCATTGCCAGGAGGATCAATATTATGCTCCCTGGAGAGCGGGGAGAGAGGGAGGCCAAGAGGTCTTGTGAGTCGGGCCATTTCTCTGGTGCCCACACTTCAGTAGCCGGTCGTTTTGGCAGGGGTTACTCCGTTCGTCCAGTTCATTCAACATTGCCAGCAGCCGGTAGTACTCCAGCTCTTCTAGCACCTCATGAGCCTTATTATGCTCCCTCAGTTTCCAGTGTGCCTCTTGTGCGGGGTACCTCCAGGGGTCAGACTAGTGGGGGTGAGGCTGGTCAGTCATAGCCACCGCGTCCTCCCAGAGCTTGTTTTGAGTGCGAGGATACTCGCCATCTGGTTAGGGAGTGTCCCAGGCATAGAAGAGGAGCACCTCCACAATCTTTGCAGCCTTAGCGTGGTTCGCAGGGCCAGCAAGCCATCATTCCATCCCCAGCTGCCACTCCACCTGCCCAACCAGCTAGGGGCGGGGATCAGGGTGCCAGAGGCCGTCCTCGAGAGTGGGGTCAGGCCAGATTTTATGCTATTCCTGATCGCGCTGCGGCTGTTGCATCTGATTCTGTCATCACAGGCATTATCCTGGTTAGTCACAGAGAGGCATCGGTTCTATTCGATCCTGGTTCCACTTTTTCATATGTGTTCTCTTATTTGCTTCACATCTGGATGTGCCTCGGGATTCTTTGAGTGCCCCCATTTATGTTTCCACTCCGGTGAGAGATTCTTTAGCCGTGGACCGTGTGTATCGGTCGTGCTTGGTTACTATCTGTGGTTTTGAGACCAGAGCGGATCTATTGTTGCTCGGGATGGTCGATTTTGATATTATTCTGGGCATGGACTGGTTGTCGCCCCATTATGCTATTCTTGATTGTCACGCCAAGACCGTGACGCTGGCTATGCCAGGCATTCCACGTATTGAGTGGAGTGGTACTCTAGATCACACCCCTAGCCGTGTTATTTCCTTTCTCAGAGCTCAGCGTATGGTTGAGAAGGGGTGCGCAGCTTATTTAGCTTATGTGCGGGACGTCAGTATTGACACTCCCTCTGTTGATTCTGTTCCTGTGGTACGTGACTTTGCTGATGTATTTCCAGCTGATCTCCCGGGCATGCCACCCGACAGAGATATTGATTTTTCTATTGATTTGTTACGGGGCACTCAGCCCATTTCTATTCCACCGTACCATATGGCTCCTCCTGAGTTGAAGGAGTTGAAGGATCAGTTACAGGAGTTGTTAGGTAAGGGTTTCATTCGACCCAGTGTTTCGCCTTGGGGTGCTATTATATTGTTTGTGAAGAAAAAGGACGGTTCTATGCACATGTGTATTGATTATCGTCAGTTGAACAAAGTTACAGTGAAGAACCGGTATCATTTGCCTCGTATTGATGATTTGTTCGACCAGCTACAGGGCGCACATGTGTTTTCTAAGATTGATTTGCGCTTTGGTTATCATCAGCTGAAGATTCGGGAGCCAGATATCCCAAAGACTACCTTCAGGACTCGGTATGGTCAGTACGAGTTCCTCGTGATGTCTTTTGGGCTGACTAATGCCCCAACAGCCTTTATGCATTTGATGCACAGTGTGTTCAGGCCATATCTGGACTCATTCGTAATTGTTTTCATTGATGATATTCTAGTATATTCCCGGAGTTGGGAAGAGCACGAGCAGCATCCGAGGATAGTGCTTCAGACTCTAAGGGAGAAGCAGCTATATGCCAAGTTCTCTAAATGTGAATTCTGGCTGAGTTCAATGGCATTTCTAGGCCATGTGGTGTCGAGCGATGGTATTCGAGTGGATCCGAGGAAGGTGGAGGCCATGCATAGTTGGCCCAGACCCTCCTCAGCTACTCAGATTAGCAGTTTCCTTGGTTTGGCGGGTTCTTACCGTCGTTTTGTAGAGGGGTTCTCTTCGATCGCAACACCTATGACCAGATTGACCCAAAAGGGTGCTCCTTTTCAATGGACAGAGAAGTGTGAGGCGAGCTTTCTAAAGCTCAAGACAGCTTTGACTTTGGCCCTTATATTGATGTTTCCTACAGGTTTGGGGTCCTATACAGTATATTGTGATGCCTCACGAGTTGGACTCAGTGCAGTATTGATGCAGGATGGTAGGGTGATTGCCTACGCGTCCAGACAGCTGAAGGTACATGAGAAGAACTACCCCGTTCATGATCTGGAGCTAGCTGCCATTGTTCACGTCTTAAAGATTTGGCATCATTACTTGTATGGGGTTCCTTGTGAGATCTACACTAATCACCGGAGCTTGCAGCACTTGCTTAAGCAGAAGGACCTGAATATGCATCAGAGGAGATGGTTGGAGCTACTGAAGGACTATGATATTACTATTCTCTAACATCCGGGCAAGGCTAATGTGGTTGCCGATGCCTTGAGTCGCAATGCAGAGAGTTTGGGGAGTTTGGCATATCTACCAGCTTCGGAGAGGCCTATGGCGATGGATGTTCAGGCCTTGGCCGGACAGTTTATTAGACTGGATCTTTTGGAGCCCAGCCGGGTTCTGGCTTGTGTGGTTTCTCGGTCTTCTCTATTTGACCGCATCAGGGAGCGTCAGTCCGACGACCCTTATTTGCTTGTCCTCTAGGATAGAGTTCGGCGTGGTGATGCTTGAGATGTTACCATTGGGGATGATGGAATTATGAGGATGCATGGGCGTATTTGTGTGCCCAATGTGGATGATCTTCGAGAGCTGATTCTAGCAGAGGCCCATAGCTCGCGGTATTCCATCCATCCGGGTGCTGCGAAGATGTATCAGGACTTGCGACAACATTACTGGTGGAGGCGGATGAAGAGGGATATAGTTGAGTATGTTTCTAGGTGCCTCAACTGCCAGCAGGTAAAGTATGAGCATCAGCGCCCGGGTGGGTTGATGCAGCAGATTGAGATTCCGAAGTGGAAATGGGAGCGTATCACCATGGACTTTGTATATGGGCTTCCTCGGACTGTTAGGAAGTTTGATTCCATTTGGGTTATTGTGGATAGGCTGACCAAGGCCGCCCATTTCATACCGATGATCACTACTTATTCATCGGAGCGACTGGCGGAGATCTACATCAGGGAGATAGTTCGGCTGCATGGTATTCCAGTTTCCATCATTTCAGACAGAGGCACTCAGTTTACTTCACGGTTCTGGAGAGCCGTGCAGTAGGAGTTAGGTACTCGGGTGGAGCCGAGCACGGCATTTCACCCCCAGATGAATGGACAATCTAACCGCACTATTCAGATTTTGGAGGATATGCTTTGTGCATGCGTGATTGAGTTTGGAGGTTCATGGGATCATTTCTTGCCACTGGCGGAGTCTTCTTATAACAACAGCTACCAGTCCAGTATTCAAATGGCACCGTATGAGGCTCTATATGGTAGGAGGTGTAGGTCTCCCGTGGGTTAGTTCGAGCCGGGCGAGGCCAGACTGCTAGGTACTGAGTTGGTCCAGGATGCAATGGACAAGGTCAAGGTGATTCAGGACAGACTTCGTGCAGCCCAGTCTAGACAGAAGAGTTATGCGGACAAGAAGGTCCGCGATGTGGCTTTTATGGTTGGCGAGCGGGTTCGGCTTCGGGTCTCGTCCATGAATGGCGTTATGAGGTTTAGGAAGAAGGGGAAGCTCAGAGCCCTAGATTCATTTGCCCTTTTGAGATCTTGAGGCGTGTTGGGGAGGTTGCTTATGAGTTGGACTTACCTCCCAGCCTAGCTGGAGTCCATCCCGTATTTCATGTCTCTATGCTCCGGAGATACCATGGTGACCCGTCGTATGTGTTGGATTTCAATTCTGCTCAGCTAGACGAGGATATGTCTTATGTTGAGGAGCCAGTGGCCATTCTGGACAGGAAAATCAGAAAGCTAAGGTCAAAGAACATCGCTTCAGTAAAGGTTCAGTGGCGGGGTGAGCCGGTCGATGAGGCGACTTAGGAGACCGAGTAGGATATGCGCATCCAGTACCCTCATCTCTTCACCACTCAAGGTATGTTTTTTATGCTCGTTCAAGGACGAACAAATATTTTAAGTGTTGGAAGATGTAACGACCTGGCCGGTTGTTTTAGAAATTTATGCCCGATCCCCAATTTAACTGTTCCCCTAAGTTCATTTCTGCTATTGTGGTTTGCCGGGAGGGTCGGTTCTGGAATTTGGAGTGTTTTGGGAAACTTAGTCCCTAAATGGGAGCTTTATAATTGGGAAATGGCCTATATTCGGAATAGTGTTAAGACGGCCTCGGAACGGAAATCCGATGGTTCTATTAGCTCCGTTAGGTGATTTCGGGGTTGGGAGCGCATTCGAAATGTATTTTGAAGGTATGTTGCTCAATTAGGCTTGAATTGCCGAATCTTGAAATTTTGGCGAATCCGAACGATAGGTGAGATTTTGATCCGAGGGTCGGAATGGAATTCTGACAATTTCTGTAGCTTCGTCATGTGATTTTGGATGTGTTTGTAAATTTTCAGGTCATTCAGACGTCGTTTGGTCGGGTGTTTGATCGAATGTGCAATTCGGAAAGTTTTAAGGAATTTAGGCTTGAATCCGATGTGAATTGTGAGTTTTGGTGTTGTTAGACGTGTTTCGAGGGTTGGAGCAAGTTCGAATGAGGTATTAGGATGTGTTGGTGTGATTGGATGAGGTCCCGGGGGCTCGGGGTATTTTCGGGTGGTTAAACGGAAGAAAACATGGAAAATTGCAGGTTGAGCAAGTCTGGTTCTGTTGTTTTCGCTCCTGCGGAAAAAGGAGCGCAGAGCCGAGTCCGCAGGAGCGGACTATGGAGCACAGAAGCGCTTGGTTGTGCAGAAGCGGAAGTTTTTCCGCTGAGGCGGCATCACTGGTGTGAGGGTGAGACCGCAGAAGTGGTCAAGAGGTGGATTTGGGAATAACCGCATAAGCGGATGATTGATCGCCTATGCGAGTCCGCCAAAGCAGACTCTGGTGCGCAGGAGCGGGATTCTTCGTAGGAGCGATGGTTAAATTGCGGAAGCGAATGCGCGGAAGCGGTCCTGTGCCTGTAGAAGTGGAAGTTAACAGCTAGGCCTGGGATTCGCAGAAGCGACCAGTTGGTCGCGGATACGGTCTCCAGGAGGTGGAAATTGTCCGCCGAAGCGGAAATCGCAGAAGGATTAATTATATTAGAAGTTAGAAATTTCAAAACATTTAGGGCTCGGCTTAAGAGGCGATTTGGGCGATTTTGAAGGGAAATTCAAGGAGATTCTTCAGGTAATCAACTATGGACTCAAATTATGATTAGTATTGATAAGATTATGCAATTATCTCATGAAATTAGAGGAATTTGGGGTATATCATGGAGGTTTTAGCCCTAGGCCTAAATCATAGAGAATCATTGATTTGAATGGGCAAATGGAGTCCGATTTTGATAAATTTTACATGCATGGACTCGTATTGAGACGAGAGTTCCAAATATATAATTTTTGTAATTTTTTTAGAAGCGTACCGAAAGTCAGGTTTTGGCAATTTGTGGTTTTTGGTGTATTTTGAATTGTTTCGATTGGGTAATGCCCAATTGGCCTATTTTGATGTAATTCTATTGATTTTTAATCAGATACTACACCTCTAGAGGACGACATTCGCGGCAAGAGAGTTGTCTCTTAGCGGCTTTGTACCGGAGTCGAGGTAAGTGGCTTGTCTAACCTCGTGTGGGGGAACCTTCATCCCTAGGATATTATGTGATGGTTTAAATGCCTTGTACACGAGGTGACGGGCGTGTACATGTGCGGGTTGTTGTAACTCACTTTACTTGAATTGTCCAATTCATGATTTTCCCGTTCTTGGCTGATTAAATTGTGACATTTACCTCGTATTCGTTAGGAAAGCATGATTAGATAGGATTTATCTGTCTAATTGTCTAATTGTCTTACCTGAACTCCTTGATAATTGTTGGCACTAGTTTTTGGTGAAGTTGTAGTTAAGCATATTATATTTTTTCTGTGCGTTTCTTTATTTGTTGTGTTGGGGGACTGCGGGTTCGATTCCCAGAGATCCCAGGGCTGTGGGTTCGATTCGTAGAGACCTGGAGAGGTATTGTTTGTGGACTGCGGGTTCGGTTCCCGGAGATCCAAGGGCTGTGGGTTCGATTCCCGGAGACCCGGAGTTTATTGCTATGTTATTGAGATATGGACTGCGGGTTCGATTCCCGGAGATCCTGAGATATTGAGACACATCCTGAGATATTGAGACACGGGCTGCGGGTTCGATTCCCGGAGACCTAGAGATACTGATATTGGGACTGCGGGTTAAATTCCTGTAGCTCCTGGGTTGTTGATTATAGAGTGGGACTGTGGGTTCAATTCCCACAGGTCCTGGACTTGTTGGTTTGAGTTACGTTGTGTTGGTTACTCATTGGTATATTAATTGTAGACAGTTGTAGTAATTACTTATTTGTTGCCATTTCAGACTCGTTCTTATTTAAAATTTGCTCATTATTGTTATTATCATTATGTTATTATCTCTCTGTAGGGCCTTGACCTTCCTCGTCACTACTCCATCGAGGTTAGGCTTGGCACTTACTGAGTACCGCCGTGGTGTACTCATGCTACTCTTCTGCACACTTTTGTTGTGCGGATCCAGGTACATCAGGACAGGCTCATCCTAGGTGATTCAGCAGTACATTCGGGGACCTCGAGGTATGATCTTCTATGTCCGCGGATCCGGAGGCCCCTCCTTCTATTTTGATAGTGGTAATAGATATTTTTCCTTATTTCGTTGTTTTTAGATACTCTTGATGTATAGAGCCTCAGTTGTACTTCCCTTTTTAGTCTATGTTACCCGTGGGATTTTCGGGTCTTGTTGGTATGTTATATAGTGTGGTTGACGAGTGTATGTGCCAAGCGGCACGGATTACATTCCTTTTTATATCGTTTTCCGCTATTTCTTATTTAATGTTCATAAACTTGTATATTCCGCATCGTGTTAGGCTTACCTAGTCGCGGAGACTGGGTGCCGTCATGACAGGTTCACAATTGGTGAACTAGGGTCGTGACAGCTGCACCATTCTACTATAGGATAGAAATTTAGTAGTCCAGTATCTGATTCTTTATATCATCTTCTCCATAATTGACATACACTATTGTACAGTAATATTCTTTGAAGTAAGTAGAACCCCCAGGTATTTGAATAGCAATTCTCCTGGTGCAAACTGCATCTTGTTTAATACTTGTTGCTTCAGTTCCTGAGGAATTCCGGCAATATACATAGAACTTTTATCCAAATTTGCTTTCAGCCCAGATACATCAAAAAAATGATTAAAAGCTTGGATCAATAGTCGAATTAAAATTATATCAGTCTTGCAGCACATGAGTAAATTATCAGCAAAATATATATGTACCAGATTTCATCTTCCTAGACCTAGGGTGATAATTGAAGTCAGGATTGTGTTGTAATTGTTTGAGGGATCTATTTAGGTACTCCATAATCAGCACAAATAAGTACAGGGACATGGTTCACCCTGTCTCAATCGCTTTTGTGCTTCAAAATTTGGAGTTAGTTCCTCCATTTATCAAAATAGCATAGCTTATTGTAGTTACACATTCCATAATCCACCCTACAAATTTCCCAGGAAACCCAAACTCTAGTAAAACAGTTCTAAAGAAGTCTCATTCAACTGCGTCATAGGTTTTTCTGATATCCACCTTTACCATGCACCTAGGAGAGACTCCTTTTTGCGTATACCCTTTCACTAGCTCATGCGCAATGATTACATTATCTAAGATACTCCTTCCTGCTATAAATGTTGATTGTGAATGTCCAAAAATTGTATCTACTACTAGTTTAAGTGTATCATTGAGGATTCTTCCTATCAATTTGTACAGAGTTGTGCAGCAACCTATGGGTCTGTACTCCTTCACATAACTGGGATTACCTACCTTTGGTACTAGAGTGAGTGTGGTGCAATTTGATTCATTTAACATTTTTCTAGTTTCAAAGAACTGGATAACAGCCTTACTCACCTCCTTTCCTATAACATACCAAAATTCTTTGAAGAATCCTGCATTGAACCCATCCACCACTGGAGCCTTGTCATTTGGTAGCTCTTTTAATGCCTTTAGGACATCCTCTTTTGTGACTGCCTGAATCAGTAGCAATTGTTGGTCTCTCCGCAAACAAGGACCATCTTTAGCTATGTGAGTATTTACACATGGTAGTTTATGTGCTCTGTCCCCCATCAAACCTGATAGAACCCTACGAATTCCCGATGTACCTATTTTGGGTATGTTAACTGCATTTCATGTTTAGTATAAACAGTAGCTATGTTATTCCTAGCATGTCTTGCTTTGAGTTGCACATGAAAAAACTTGGAATTTGAATCTCCATGGTTTATCTATATAGCTTTACAATTTTGTCTAAGAACTCTTTCCTGAATAGTAGCCCATTTCTATAGCTCCAGTGGGATCTCTTTCTCTTATGTGATCAATTGATTGTTGTACATGTCAGTTGCCAAGGCATCTTGTGTTCCTTTCAATTTTTCATGCAGTTCCTCCAGCTTCTGTTCTAACTTGTTCATTTCTTGATTCATCTGTTTAACAGCTTGTTCCACTTGTTTCAATTTCCTGTATACTCCATATATAGTATGGCCATCAACTTGGGTCTTCAATGTATCTTCAACCATTTCCTTGACTGATTGTTGCTTCAGCAAGACATTTAGTAGTGTAAAAGATTTTGGAAGCTTGTGTCTACTAGTAGCAATAGTTAACAATATAGGGGAGTGGTATGAGCATCCGGGATTCAAGTAATGTGATTCAATACTGCTATACAGGCTAAACCATTGAGCATTTCCAAATGCCCAATCAATTAGACTGTAAATTCTGTCTCCAAGATCCCTCTTATTGCACCATGAGTACTGCCCTAGTCCCACTTCATCTATATAGTCCTGAAAGTCATGTGTTTCATTCTATTGAACTGGTGCTCCATTGATTCTATCTACAACAGATATGATTGTATTGAAGTCCCCAAGGATGGTCCAAGGGTCTAGCATCGTATAGTTAATTGCTTTCAGCTGCTTCCAAATTTCCTTCCTCCCTTCACTAGTGTTGTAACCATACACAAATGTGACATAGCATTCAAATAGAGATCCCTTGTCCTTCACTTTACAATAGACGGTTTGAGGACTAGAACTTTGTATATCTACCTCTACTAGCTGTGGTTTCTGGCATACCCAAATTCTCCCATTTTGACAGCTTGTATATCACTATAAATCTGCCAATTTGTCCCTATTTTCTTCTTTATTTTCTCTGCTCTCCTTGCCTTTATACTTTATTGGTAAACATAAAGGATTTGAACTCCTTTTACTTATAAGGCTTGTTCAGCCTTCTAGTATTTTATGATCATAAGATCATGGGGGTTGTTTAGTCATATTTGTTCCCCTTACCACATTGTTAGTGGTAACCTCTATATTAATCCTCAATGCACTGAACTGATTCCTTATGAGTATCAACTCCAATTCATCAATCTTTTGGTTTTTGACTGGTGTAGCTGGCATAACTTTCTTTCCCATGTCCACTTGTTTTTGTTGTTGTTGTTCATCCTCTTTAGTTAGTTGCTCAGCCTGCTCATTGTGAGTAGACTGTTGTGCTTGTTTCTCCTTGTTATGGTCTTCATTCATGGAGACAGTCTTGGGTATCCACCCTTCTTCTTTGGATTCTTTCTAATGTCCTGATTGAACTCCTTGTACTCCATTGGCTTTGTGAAATCTCATGTATTGTGCCCCACTTTCAAGCAGCCTTGACAGAACATTGGCTTCAATTTCATACTTAATACTCTGTGAGTAGTGCGTTCCATCTGGTAACTCAAGGGAGATCAACTCTGGTAGAGGCTGAGATATGTACATTTCTATCAATATTCTTGCATATGCAATCCTTTGCTCTTGGGCTATTAATTTGTTTGTGCATATAGGCTTTCCCATACAGCTATCTATTCTTCCCAAATTTCCAGAGGCCCAAAATTGAATTGGTAGATTTGGGAACATCACCCAAATTGGGACAAGTTGGGTAGGTTCCTTACTCATTTGGAACTCTGTAACCCACTGCTTTAGGATGAATGACCTATAGTTGAATGTATAAGGTCCTTGCTTAAGAATTGCTCCCTTGTCTTCATCATTATCAAATTTAAAAATGAAGTACCTATTGTTATGAAGAAAGACTTGAGGTGTGCTTACGGAATTCCAAACTCCATAAACAAATTTGAGCATTTCTTTGAAGGTATGGTTTCCACTAATTACATACCTAATTAAGGCTCGACTCCATTTATGGTTTGTTCAGCTATTTCCTGGGAGCCTAGCTTAACAACTTTGACTCCATCCTTCATTTTCGGTGGGTAGTAGTCTAGCTTATTGATAGCAACACGATTGGGATTCAAGAATTACTAAAGAACAAATATGCGGAAGCTAAAAGAAAATAAAGAAACGAAAAAAGGCAAAAATTAAAGATAGACCGAATTCAAGAAGGAGTTTCTTGAATTCAAGAAGTCTATTCTTGAAGTTGAATCCTAACAACAACAATTAGCTAACAAAGAACTAATCATCTTTGGTAGAGAATTAAAAACAAGAAATAGATTGTGAAACCCGACCCTTTAGGATAACAAGAACAACAATAAGCCTAAACTTATCACCTTTCTTGAATACCTAGAAGTGATATAAGATTTTGAAAAGGGTTTAATCTTACCACCTTAAGTTGAGTATTGAAGGTTGAAGAATAAATCGAAGAGCAGCCACACACAAGAGTGCAAGAAAAATCTCACAATTTTTATTGATAATAATCTGAATAATCTACCTAAAACCAAATAAGATACCCCTTTATATAGAGGGAGGGGTCACGAAATTTTACATAAAAAGTACGGAAATAAAGTCCTAAACTACTTTGGACAACAAGTCCAACTACCTTAGGAAAAGGAAAATAATAGGAATCAAAAACCAAGTCATTCTTGGAAAGTAATTCTCATAATCCTAGAAAAAGAAAAACCCAAACCTTAACTACCTAGGAAAGTATCAAATATGTCCTAACAAACTAGGAAAATTTAGGCGCTTAATATAGGCCCTCCCTGGCTGGTGCTTGGACCCCAATCAACCTCCTCTTGGACTTGGACTTGGACCATGAAATGAGTGTAGCACTTAGCTAAATCGTCTCCATAATTTTGCAGATCTTGTTCCACCATTAACGCCTTCTTGATCTCCCATTGAAGCCCAATAACCTTGTCTTGTTTCTCCTTAGCTTGAGACCTCGTGAATGGCCTTCTTGGAGCTTCTACAGCATTAGCACAACTCCCATTATCAATTATCATAGAATAAATTTTATCTTTAATCCCACACCGGGTATGAAATATATTTTCCCTTTGTTCTTCATTAGAGTGCCCCAGAATAATGTGCATAAGCCTCCTAACCAAAAAATTCAACCCACTATTCATGTACTCCATCTCTTCTCCTTCTTCATTCTCTACAAAGTTATCTTCTTGTTCTTCACTTGGTACACTTTTTTCGCTCTCATATCCCCCATCCTTTTTGATTAGGATGTTTCTTCTACTTGGGCATTCATAAGCCTTGTGCCATCTCCCTTGACATTTGAGACATTGAATAGAAGAAGTAGAAGTAGAAGTCTTAGGCATAAAAGGCTTACCCCCATCCTTGGATTCCAATTTTCTCTTGCCCTTGTCTTTATGTAATTTAAGAGTAGGTGTCTCCTCAGATTTCGGCCATTGCTTATTTGGAATAGTAGTTGGCCGGCTTCTCCATAAGCTAGATTGATGTCTCCTGTTGTTCTGTCTTTCTACCTTTACAGGTAATTCAACTAACTCATCTAAAGTTATATATTGTTGCAATTCGACTACATAAGCTATTTCCTTATTTAAACCATTCAAAAACATAGCCATTGTAGCCTTCTCTTCCTCCATACAATTAGCTTGGATCATAACCATATCCATAGCCTTAAAGTACTCATCCACAGACAAGGAGCCTTGCCTCAAAGTTTGAAGACGTTGTTGTAGATCTCTTTGAAAGTGTGATGGTACAAATCTCTTCCTCATTACTCTCATCATCTCAGCCCACATAGCAATGAGTGCATGTCCTTCTTGCAATGTATCCCTAGAAAGCTTTTTCCACCAGATTGCTGCGTAGTCAAAAAACTCAACAGCAACAAGTTTAACCTTCTTGCCCTCCGAATAGTTGTGTCAGTCAAAGATGGCTTCCACTTTTCTCTCCCAATCAAGGTACAAGTCTAGATCCCTTGTTCCCTTGAAAGATGGCATTGTCATTTTTATACTACTTATATTATCGTCTTCAAGTCTTCCTCTTTATCCCCTCCTATCTCTTCCTACCCTATCAAAATCAATATCATCATTAAAATCATCGATTGAGTTTTCTTGATTTTTAATGGGGGCGGGTATATTTCTCCTAGCTTGGGGTATACATGATTTCCCCTCCTAAGTTCATCTATTGTAATAATATGCTCAGTAATAGTGTCTCCCATCTCCTAGAATTGCAAATTCCACCTTTCAAATTGTTGACGCATAGCTTTCAAGGTGAAATCATTTCTTCCTTTAATTTCGACTTCTTGAAGAATATTTTGATCATTGTCACTACGAGTATGAGACATCTTGAACAAATCAATATATATCTCTCACTTTTGTTGTTCCCTTTTTCACACAATGCAATCCTTGATCGTTAATTTTTAGATTTATTAATAAACCTTACTAATCACAACCCTTTAGTGATAAAAATTTAGAGTTAGAAAAAGAAAAGAAAAGTGGAAGACCAAAATTAGAAAGAATAGGAATTGGTTAGTAGAAAAAAAAAGGAAAAAATTTAAGAAACCCAAAATTCACAAGAATAAGGAAAGAAGTTTCCTTAATCTTCAAGAACTAGGATCCCCTCTTCTTGTTTCCTTTCTTGACTTGGAAACAAAATAATACTTGTATTATGAAAGTAATAATGAACAAGAACACTTTTTTTTTGGGGGGGGGGGCTGAATTTCATTTTTTTTTACTTTTTTTTGTTATCAAGAACCTCCCAAGATTATCAAGATTTGAAATCTTGATTAGCCTAAGCTCTGATACCACTTGATAGCAATACGATTGGTATTCAAGAATTACTAAGGAAAAATAAGAAATGTACGGAAGCTAAAAAAAATAAAGAAACGAAAAAAGGCAAAAATTAAAGATAGATTGAATTCAAGAAAGAGTTTCTTGAATTAAAGAAGTCTATTCTTGAAGTTGAATCCTAAAAACAACAATTAGCTAACGAAGAACTAATCGCCTTTGGTAGACAATTAAAAACAAGAAATAAATTGTGAAACACGACCCTTTAGAATAACAAGAACAACAATAAGCCAGAACTTATCACCTTTCTTGAATACCTATAAGTGATCTAAGATTTTGAGAAGGGTTTAATCTTACCACCTTAAGTTGAGTCTTGAAGGTTGAAGAACAAATCCAAGAGTAGCCTGTGACGACCCGGCCCGTCGTCACGGAAATTACCACCCCGTTATGTTGTAATTACATACTTCCTGTTTTTATATCAGTGCTAGAGTCTATCAGGGGAGTTAGGAGTGCATTGGATTGAAAATGAGGCATATAGCCTTTTTGAATAAAACTTGAATAAGGAAAGTCAACCTGGAGTTGACTATTGAGTTAGAGCGCTCAGAACCGGATTCTGATGATTCGACTAGTTCCGGGGGATCATTTATGACTTAGGAGAACAATCGGAATTGAATTCGGAGGTCCGGTGTAGTTTTAAGCTTGAATTGGCTAAGGTTGGATTTTGGCGAAATCCGAACGGTAGGTGAGATTTTGATCCGGGGGTCGGAATGGAATTCCGACAATTTTTGTAGCTTCGTTATGTGATTTTGGATATGTCTACAAATTTTCAGGTCATTCGGACATCGTTTGATCGGGTTTAGGATTGAATGTTAGTTTTGAAAGTTTTGAAGAAACTTAGGCTTGAATCCGTGGATAATTGGTGATTTTGATGTTTAGTATGGTGTTTTTATGGTTGGAACAAGTTCGTATCATGTTTTGGAGTACGTTGGTGGTTTTCGTTGGGGTCCCGGGGGTCTCGGGATGAATCCGGTGGTCCAAACGGACCATTTTTGGAAGAAAAGAGAAAAGCTGGCTGCTGTCATAAACGCAACAGACATTTGCTCTCCGCGATCGCGGGGAGGGGGATGCGATCGCGTAGAGCTGGAGGTTAGAGCATCGCGATCGCAGGGGAAGCAGTCGCGATCGCGTAGAGTTAAAAGGGGGCACATCGCGATCGCAGGTTAATCTACGCGATCG